>PVIA01007600.1:56959-81417 GCA_004024845.1 Tonatia bakeri | reverse complement strand
CCCTTCCCTTCCCTTCCCTTCCCTTCCCTTCCTGCAGTAGCCCGCACAGCCCTCTCCCTGAGACGGGCCGGGGGGCTGTCCCCACCCGGGAAGGACAGGTCTGGGCAGAGGGCAGATTCAGTCTGGCACAGGCGGGCTCATCGTAGCAAGGGGGGCATGGGGCAGCCGCCCCCAGCCCGAGCTGTGACGGGAGCCAGCTCACGGTGGACCTGAGTTCGCTCCGCCGCACAGCAGGCGGGACGCTCCCAAGAACACCCGTGGTGAGCAGGCAGCCAGGTGGTGGGTAGGGATGCAGCGTGCAGAGTGTGGGGATGGGGGGCGGAGGGAAGCTGGGGTGTTCCAAACTGAGAGAAGGGAGGGGCTGGGACTCCAGCTGGAGCTGTTGTCCGGGGTGGTGGGAAAGTGGGATCACCCTGCTTCGGGAGCAGAACCACGTGGGGGCCTGTCAGGGGATGGGGTGTCAGGGAGGGGAGAGAACACCTCAAACAAGGCCTGGCTGGGGGCTCCTGGGGGCCCTCCTGTTGTCCCCACAGGAAATGGAGGACCTGGTCCCACCAGTGCACCCCTTTGTCCCCAAGGCCTGGCCCTAAGGCAGCTTGGGACCCCGAGCCCCACCAGGCCCAGCGGACAGGGCCAGCGCCCGGGTGTGCAGAGTGGCTATGACAGAGGAGCAGTGCCCAGGACAACTGCCACAGCCTTGTCCACAGAGAACCCTCCTCCCACCCGCCCACAGCCCCAGGCCGGCGGCTTTGACTCAGAGGGGTCCCGAGGGTGCTTGTCTGACCCGAGGGGAGGGCGGTGCCCCTCCTTGCAAGTTGCAAATGTAGCTTCTCAAAGCGCTGGGCCCCGAGCCGCCACAGAGGGAGCCCGGTTCCCCACAGGGGACCATGAGCCATGGGCATGCCACCAGCCAGGGGGAGCCCCAGGGGCAGGACCTCCCCTGGCGCTGCACCCACTTCCCAGGGTCACCTCCACGCTCCAAGCCTCCGTGTCCCCTGCCCACAGGGCCCAAGAGGGGCCAGGGCCTCCATGTGTAGAAGTCACTTGTAACGGGGGTGTGCCCATGTTGTCTGACTCTCCCCACCCGCTGAGGTCGCCACACCCCAAATCAGAGGTTCCTTTGTGTCTGCGTATTTGTGAACTGGCACCTGCGAGACCCCCAAAAGATGGTGGAAATGCAACCAGTTGCCCAGCACACAGCCCTGGAAAACAACAGGACCTCCAGGGGGTCCTCCCGAGATCTCCCCCAGGGACCGGGACGCGAGGGGCACGGGGCGTCACGGGGCGCGTTAACATCACCACTCAGACGGCACTGCTGTTCGCCAGCGTGTTTATTAGCGACACCGAGATAAGTCACGGAGCATTTTAGTATCGTCTTGCATTCCATTCCTAAGCGACCTAACAGGCAACTCCGCAGACAGCACGCACTGGGAGGGACGGCTGGACACTGGTTCAGAAAGCTACAATCGTCACGACTCACATGCCTTTGGCCCCGGGGACGCCTCCTGTCTCTTCTAACGACTCACCGGCACTCGGTGGCAAAGCCCACGACAGTTTGCAAGTGCTGGGTGTCCAGGTGCCATCGGGTCCCGGTGCGTGTGACGGCCCGACCTGGAGCCACACTTGCAACTTGGCTGCTGAAACACTGGGCAGGAAGGGACGGCTGCCCTCTTCTGAATTCTTCTACAGCGTCACTGATGAAGGACAGGCCCAACAGACACGGGGCGCCCTCGGGGCCGTGGGGAGCTGGCTTTTCGTGGGCAGGGGGCCTCCGACCACCGGCACCAGCCGCAAAGGATGCACGACCCGGCTGGGTCTCTCCCACTCCGGTGACTCGGCTTGGCGCCCACGGCGACGCTGGGCCCGCGAGCAGCACGTTAGCCTCCCCACTGCCGGCGGTGTGCCGAGTGCAGACACACCGACACCAACAGCGACTATGCACTCGACACACACGTGTGCACGCAGTCTTCTCTTGACTTTACTCGAGTGATGGGCTGCAGACAGCCACCGACTGAGGAGCAGGGACACACAGGGGCAAGTCCAGCTAGACCGACTAGGACGGGGGGTCACTTACCTGCAAGAAAACGTGCAGATTCAGTAAACAGGCTAGAGACGTGGGGCGAGAGGGGTCTGCGAGCACGGGCGGGGCCGCCCCCCAGCCCCCACTGCGTGGCAAGGCGGTGTCAGGGTGGCAGTAACGCCGCGGCTCAGAGAGCAGCCCTGACCCCGGCCACAGCGAGGACAGTGCGTGGCTGGAGCAGAGGGGCTGGCGGCCGGCACTGAGCAGCAGGAGATAAACTTATCGGAGGAACCTGGGCTCTGCGCACAACCCCTGAACACCAGCACAGATGGCCCCTCGGCTTCGGCGAGCGGCAGCCCGTGGCAGCAGATCCACAGCTGAGCTTAGCTCGGGATGCCTGGCTCCACTCTCGACAGCGACGGCCCTGAGGCCCCTGCTCCCCTGGAGTGGCTGGGCGCCTGGGGGTCCATCCTGATACCACCCTCCGTGCCCACTTCCTCCCTCCCCGTCTTACACCTCAACCTGGAGGAGAAGTGTGTGTGTGCGTGTGTGCACACGTGCATATGTGCCAAGGAGGGGTATGTGTACACAGGTGTCAGTGTGAGTGTGTGAACTTTTCTGCATGTATGTCAGTGAATGTGTACGTGTGTATGCCAGCGTGTGCTTTTGTGCCTGCACGTCAGTGTGTGCAGGTGTGTAAGCATGTGTGTGTCATGTATCGACATGTGATTGTGTGTGCTGAACCCGAGCTTTGCGCGCCCCGGGCGTGGCCCAGGCGGTGGGCTCGTCTCCATGCCAGAGGTGCCGTCGGTTCAGACAGCAGCTTTGGAGCCAGAAGCACAAAGCGAACGGAAGGGACGTCGACAAGGCTCGAGGTCCCATGCTTGCCAGCTCACAGGCACCATCTGCATGTCTGTCCTCGCAGCGTTCGGCAAACACAGTGACCTTCGCACCGCAGCACTATCACCCTGCAGGGCAAGCGCCATCTGCCGGTGGTGTTCCCATTCTGTTTATGGGGCAGCCGGGGTGGCTGTGAGGACCGAGGGGAGACCGCAGGCTGCCCCTGTGTCCGCATCCCACACGGTGCACGGCTTCGGAGGAGGGCCGGGCATGGCCCGGCCTGGGGCTGCTGGTTTCTGAGGGGCCCGGGCACGGCACCCACGCCTCGTCCCCCCGGGGCCAGGGGGCCGGCAGAGCAGAGGAGGTGGGATGGGGCGGTGATTTGCACTGACTTACGGGATCTGTCCTTGTCCTTCCGAGCAAAACAAATGGTCCCCCTCCTAGCATCAGGCCCTGGACACCCCGAGCTCTCATCACCAAATCGCCAGAATGGCACCCCACGCTACCTTCCCAAGCACCCACAGGTGACAGTCGCTGAGAGGGCGTGGCGGGTGCGAGAGGGAAGCAAGGCCTGTGCGTCTTACCACCAAGGGGATGGCGCCATCAAAGGACCTCAGCACAAAGGTGTAGCTGCCTCGCGCCATCCACATGCGGATGGGGACCCCCACTCTGAGCAGCACCCCACTGAGAGCTGTCTACCCAAGCCTGTGGGCCTGTCTCCCTCCTCGAGTGCTGCCCCAGAGCCGAGGTAGACACCCGCCTCTCCGTCTTCTGCGCTGCCTCGCCGTGACGGGGGGGGGGGGGGGGGCCCTGCCGCCATCCCTGCCACACAGGCACAGAGGTGGCCTTGCCGAGAGAGCTTAACCTGGCCACCGGAGCTTACCATCTGCCCACTCCACGACACTGGCCGCATCCCCGGCCTTGGCGTTCAGTGGCCCTGGAGGGAGCCCACAGCTACTGCCCAGGGTCCTCCCGCCTCACTGCACTGGCCGGGGGAGGAGTGGCGGACCACGCTCTGCACGTCTTCTCAAGGGACAAGGGATGGTCACAGCAGCCTAACACTCTCGACACCAGATCAGGAGGTACTGACCCTTGGCTGGGCCCTGCCCACGGCCTGTCCAGAGAACTGCAGCTGGACGGGAACGCAACTCGTCTCGCGCTCCTGGTTGATGGCTGCAGTGTGCTGCCCGGCTGCACCAAGCATGGTGACAGAGGCCACTGGGCCACAAGCCTCCAGGAACGACTGTCTGCCTTTTTGAGAAAAGAGCTGCCAGCCACTCGATCCACTGAGCAGCTGGTGAAACTGGACTCATCTCAGCCCAGCGGCGCTGAGAGGGAGCAAGGCGTGAGGGGGACAGAAGTAAGGGGACACGCTAGGACAGACCTGTGTGGCTGTCCGGGTCGCTGCAGTCCAGCGCATGTGAGGTGAGATGGAGGATGTACCCTCTCTTACTGATTTCGGGAGAGGCTCCCCACCGTCTCACTGCTGTGAGAGAGCCCTCACTCTCCCCGCACGTGGGGTCAGACAAGCCAGTTTCCCGGTGACCTGAGGGCAATAACCTGGGGGTGTCTGGGCTATCACTGTGGACCGCCCTGCCTTCCCTCTTACCTCCCGGGCCCGGTGGGCCACTTGGGCTGGGACCACAGGGTCCTTGTACCCACAACAGACGTGCTGACAGAGTGTCCCAGTTCGACCTGGCTGCCTGACAGGTGGCATCAGAGAGAACTTTAGAGCGCAGGTGGCAGACACCAGGACGGTAGACCCAACCCAGCCCTCCACCTGGTTTTATCCGGCCCGGCACCTTGTTCCCACCCGGCGGCAGCACTGAGCTCTTTGCCCCCAGTTAAGAAGTAGTTACACGTACACAGTCCTAAAATCACACTCAACCCTTTGTAGGCGGCCACGAGGCTGATGTGGCCCCCGGTGAAGATGAGTCCGACCCCCATGCTGCAGAGAATGAGGTCCAGGCACTGCCCTGCCCTCCATGTGGCTTTGGTCCCTCCCCGTAGGCCCTGCCGCCAGGCTCAGCCCGGGACCCAGCACACCCTGCTCAGGAGACGCTGCCCGCCCTGGCCCCCGCCACCCGCCTCAGGGCAGAATGGCAAGAAGCACTGGCAGCCGGCTGGCTGCTGTGGCCAGAAGCTCCGGCCTGGAGTAACCAGCCCCTGGCGCCATGCGTGCAGGCCCAAGCCCTCTGCGGACTCTCGGGTCTCCATGCCGCTGGCTGACCCAGCAGGTCACCAGCTTTCTCAGACTGGACGAGGGGCTGCCCACCTCGCCCGGTCGGCCCTGTGCCCCAGTCGGACTTCATGTGGGTCCTGCCCCGTCACCAAGCCCCAGCCACACCCACGCCAGCAGAACCACGTGCTCCCAAGTTCCTGCACAGCACAGAGGGCCTGGCCGACACAGTCCTCCGCGGGTGGGACCTGGTAGTTCGGGTGCTGGCTGGAGGCCAGAAGTCACTGTCGTGCTCGGGTGCTCTGACTGGGGCAGGATCTCATGTGACAAGGTCAGGGAGCCTGGCCCTCTCCAGAGACAGGTGCGTTCCTCCAGCTCCACCCGGAGGGCGTGGTGTCCTCCTCGGGATGACTGTCATGCATCTGAGGGCTCTGTCCCCACTGGGGAGAGACCCTGTGAAAACCCCCACACATGCTCTCAGCACAGCACACACCACAGACCTCTCTCCTGCACCAGAGTCTGCAAGGGGCCAGCTGAGGTGGGCAGTGCCCCTGACCCCCAACACCCAGGGTCAGAGCACCCAAGACTCAACAGCTGGGACGGACACAGGCACGCGGACCCGGCGAGGCACCTGCACTGGCTCTGGGTCTGAAGCCCCTTCTCTGAGTCACCTGCAGGCATCAGAGGAGCAGCCGGCGGGGCTCTGCGGGGTGTCCCTGTGATGGGAGCGGTTTTGGTTGGTTGTTGTCACATTTGCCTCCACGGGACCCAAGCAGAGGGTGCCCTGTACCCCGCACAAGCCTGTTTCCAGGGCCCTTGAAGGCAGGTTTGGGTTTGCCTCCTGGACGAAGCCCGACAGCAGCCTCTCCCGAGCTCAGAGATGCTGGAGTAATGCTCTGCTTACGCAAGGCCCCACGCCCTGGGCCTGGGCAGAGCCCAGCTCCAGCCGGCTGGCCCTCACGGGGTGGGGGTGGGGGGTCCGCGTCCACTCTGCAGGGGGGCAGGAGGAGGGAGCTGGCATTGGGGGCACCAGGTCTACCACTGCAAAGATGAGCCCATGGGCATCCACGTCTCCAACTATGCTTGTGCTTCTTGCAATGCTGGAAACAGAGGGCCCTGGACTCGGAGGGATACCCCAGTGCAGTGCCCGTTGGGGAGCCCAGCAGATCTAAGCGTTCCTGCTGGACGTCAGCTCTGAAGAGCGGTGCATGTGCCTGGGCCCTGGGAGGAAACGAGGGCCAGAGGAGGGAGCAGGTGAGCCCAGGGCCTGAACACCCTGGAGCGAGAGAGCGGCCCCTCTGCCCGCCGTCCAGGAAGACACGGGGTGGTGGGGGCAGGGCCCGCTGCTGAGTCCAGCGTCGGCCAATAGGTGCGGGAGCACCAGGCCGCACCGACCACAGAGCCTGGCTCTCTGAGACCCTGCAGTTCAAGGTCAGTCTCAGCACCTTGCCCTGAGGACAGGCCGGGCGAGGGCAGTGGAGCCCAGACCTCACCTGGGGAAGCCGCCAGGGTGCCATCGGCCTGGCCTGAGAGGCCACCTGCTCCCCCCAGGCTCCACCACCCAGTGGCAGAAAGGCTGACCGGGCAAAGGTTTTGCAGGTTACCAGGAAATGCCTGGTGCGGGAGAAGGGGGAGCTGTTTGGGGAGGGCTGGGCAGCACCCAGGGGCTCCAGCTCAGAGGGAAAGGGCCCTACAAGGCGGAGCAGGCTCGAGGCTGCCTCTCCCACCCACCAGGTGCCCGGGACACCGGCCCCGCCCCAGCCCCGACAGGATCTGAGAAAACGAACGGGGCCAACGTGAGCTTGTTTCGATGAGAACGAGCTCGGGGACACGCCGGGTTTTATCTTTTCTGATGCACGGATTTCTGGCAGGAAGCAGGGTCCTACTTAGGTATTTGAAAAGACTGAAAACAGACTCAAAAAATCCCCAAACAGCAATAAAAAACCCCAACCCTAATCACAAGCTTAAAACAACAATTAAAAAAAAAAAGTTAAATGCTGCTCCCCCAGAAGGAAAGGGGAAAAATTGGACTGACATAAAACCCTTTTCTGCTTCTTTTAAATATTGTTTTGAACAGCTTCAAAAGTAACGAATTGTGTGCAGCTAAGAATAGATCAGGGCGCTGGGTGGCGGCCTGGGAGCCGCTCAGCCGGCTGTCAATATCTTTCGGGGCTGTCAGAGATCCGTTTAGTGATTTCTGACAATTCAAAAAATATCTCTGACTGCTTGATCCAGTTCCCAGTGAATTAGGGAAGGACAGGGAGAAAGAAATGTATCAATTTAAGTCATGAACCGAGTCCAGCTTCCCGAACCCCACTGTGCACCCTGAACGTCAGCGCTTGGGGGCTGAAAAATACTCCCTACTCCCTCCCTGCCTCCTCCCTCCCTTCCTCCTTCCCTCCCTTCTTCCTTCCTTCCTCCTTCCCTCCTCCCTTCCTCCTTCCCTCCTCCCTTCCTCTTTCCCTCCCTTCCTCCCTTTCTCCTCCCTCCCTCCCTCCTTCCTTCCTTCTCTGCCTCCCATCCTCCTTCCTCCCTCCCTCCCACCCTTTCTCCCTCCCTCTCTTCCTTCCTCCCTCCCTTCCTTCTTCCTTCCTCCCTCGTTCCCCTCCTCGTTCCCCTCCTGCTTCCCTTCCTCCCTCCCTTCCTTCTTCCTCCTTCCTTCTCCTTCTCTTCTTCCCTCCCTCCCCCCTTTCCTCCTCATTCTCTCTCTCTTTCCTCCCTCCCTCTCTCCATCCCTTCCTCTGTTCAGCTAGTAAAGCCTGTCATAAAAGTCCACGCACAGGTCGGAGGTGGAAGGGGCCACTGGCACCTGCCTCCGGCAAGAGTATCTGGGGCTGAGCTTCTCTTCAGAGAAGAGCTTCCAGAAGACCATCTGAGTGCCAAGAGATGGACTCCAACGCTCCCTACCCCCACCTTACATTCCCGACCCAGCTCCAGGCCTCATGCAGGTGGCCGTCACTTCCTGAGATCGGGAGCCACTTGGGGTAGCCCTGCCCTTCAAGGAGGGGGACGTGCTGACCGGGGCAGGCAGGCAAGGGTCCGAGACACACAGGGTCGAAAGCTCGGCCACTGGGGCTGCAAGATGCATGCTTCTCGTCAGAACGACAGGCCCACAGATGGGAAGAGATAGACAGAGGGCAGTAGTAGGACAGAAGGCCAGAGCCACAGTTGCTGCCAGCGGGTGTGTCTAAGGATGGTCCCAAGCACCCGCCCACGCCTCCCTGTCTGGGAGAGGGCCCCCACCTCCAGCGTGGGGTGAGCCGCAGGGCCACAGTGGCCCCTGCATCAGCAGGAGAAGGGCACAGGACAGCAGACGCGGCTCAGCAAAGCAGTCAGCAATGTTGTCAGGCACCTGACGCGTAAGTTAAAGTCCTGAGAAGTTTGCAGTTACCATGTCTGTCTCTCCTTTCGTGTTTTCAAGTATCTGTCCCCTTCGGGACACGGATCAGCCGCAGGAGCAGTGCCCACGGCGAGACGCCAGCCCACTCCACCTCCGCTGGGGCGCTCGGGGCGCTCGAGGCCCCGAGCCCCGCCCTCCTGCTGAAACTGCCCCCGTGGCCGTCTGCACAGCACACCACGCCCGTCGGGGCCCCGGCCTGTTCAGTTCACAATCTGCTCACGAATATGTCTGCCCGTTTTTCTAAAAAAGAGCACTCTGGGCACTGAGGTTCAGGGAAATGAGGAAGAGGAGGTTGCGACTTACCACACAGGTCAGGCCTCTTGACGCCCCCGGGGCTGGCCGAGCTGCCAGCGAGTCCGTTGAAGGCGGCAAGGCCGTCAGCGCTGTAGGCCCGCAGCACCGACAGCACGCTTGGGGGCTTCTCTGGGCCCGGTAGTCCCCGCTCTGGCCTGGGCAGGCCCGCCGCGGCATCCTGGGCTGGCAGGAGACCTGGGCTATGCCACAGTGTCTCGGATGCCGGGGGCAGGCCGGGCACTGGTCCCTGCATGGGCTGCGGGGCACCCGTGGGCAGCAGGCCTTCAGCTCCGTCACTGCCGCCGCCATCCTTGCCGAGGGCGGAGGGCGGCTCCCTCGCCGTTTCCGGCTCCGGCTCAGTCTCCTCGCCATCGTCGCCCGCCCCCTTGGGAGAGTCCGCATCTTCAGAAGAGGCCACGTCGTCGGAGAGGTCATCCCCCACGGCCTTGTCCGTGGCGTCCGGGATCAGGATTGGGGCGTCATCTTCCGCGTGGGCCTTGCTGTCAGGCCCCTTGTTGGGGCAGGTGCTGGGGGCTCCCGCCCCCGCCCCACCCGGGTACACACTGAACTGCTTATAGAAGTCTGATGGGAAGCTGCAGAAGGCGGGGTCCATGTGGCCGGGCCATGCTCCGGGCTTCTGCTCCCCCAGAGCCTCTCGGACCGGTCCCTGTGCCGCCTTCTCCGATGCAGTGTCGAGGGGCCCCATTGCGCTGGCCAGCGCCGCCTCCTTGCTTGCCTGCGCTGGGGGCAGCAGGGCCGCCCTGTGGGGCTCCCGCAGGTGCTCGGGGCCGGGTGCGGTCGCCCCCGTGGCATGGTCCCTGCGCTTCGCCTTGCCCAGGTGGTTGGCCTGCAGGTGCAGGGCCATGAGCTCCGTGGAGGACGTGGTGAAGGTGCAGAACAGACAGCCGTGCCATGCGACGCTGTCCTGCACTGTCAGCTGGGAGCCGGCGAGGGCAGCG
The DNA here is from genome assembly GCA_004024845.1 of Tonatia bakeri. NCBI lineage: Eukaryota > Metazoa > Chordata > Mammalia > Chiroptera > Phyllostomidae > Tonatia > Tonatia bakeri. The sequence goes on along the minus strand of PVIA01007600.1, from coordinate 71,725 downwards.
GCCTCAGGCCGCACCGACAGGTCCAGGGGCTCGTACTGGGACTTCTCCGACTTCCGCGCAGCTGGCCTCCTGCCACCGTGGTCCTCGCTGCCGTCCGCCCCATGGGCTTTCGCGGAGGGTGGGTCCGATGGACCTTTGTCCTTCACGTCCTTGTCCTTCTTCAGGGAGCTGAGGACGAAGCTGTCCATGAAGGCTTGCAGGGACCCCTGGAAGCTCACGCCGTTGTTCACGACACTGGGGTAGGCTCTTCCAACCTCAGAGAAGTGGCCGCCTTTGGGAGGGAGGTCGGTGCCCTTCAGAGAGTCTGCAGGGGCCTCCGAAGACATGCCGGCGGCCTGCGGGTCCCCAGACGAGAGCACGCCTGCCACCCATGGCTGCGAGGCCGGCGCCCCTCTGAAGTCCACTCCGGGGAGGCCCTTGAAGGCGCCCCTCAGGATGTCAGGCCTGATGAACAGGGCGGCTTTGCCGGGCAGCTCGTCCCGGTGGTCCTGGCTGGGCGGCTGCCCGGACAGCGGCCCCGCTCCGTTCGGCCGCTCCCGGTGGTGGCGCTCCAGGTGGTACTTCAAGGAGGCGGACTGGGTGCCAGCGTAGTCACAGTGCGGGCACTTGTAGGGCTTCTCACCTGCGAGGTTCGGGAGAGGGAGAGAACAGACAGGGCTTATCTCACTCGGGTGTGCTGAGCGGGGCGGGGAGCATCCACATTTGTTCTTGGAAACAAAGCCGCTCCAACTAATAATTAGTCGGAGAACAACTGCTCTTTAATAGAAGAATAATTCGTACTCTTAAGCCTTTTTAATGATTTCGTACCATTTGGGACTATTCAGGAATGACATACTATCTACACACAATTAGCTATCTCTTTCTTTATCTAACATGTGAAAACGACTATAGGTTTTAAAAGCTATGATTATGAAAATTAAGCATAATAATTTCAACCGCAGCGATCATTAAAAGTAGAAGTTTAAAAAGACGGAGCATGTAACAAATGGCTGGTCGCAATATTCTGTGTATACAATAGCTCTGAAATTTGTTTAAATTATACACATGGAAACCATTTTTAAACCTAAAAATTTTATGGCCTTGTTACGCAAGACTGCAATGAATGATTTAAGCCTCGCTCTGCGGTAAATCATGGATATAATTAGCAAATGGCACACGGCACGAGCAATTCATCATTATTTGGAGGGTACCATTCCAGACGGGCTCGGATAGCTGCAGACCCACTGCACTGCTTCCAAATACAGGGCTATAAATACCGATTCCATAAAATATTAACGCCATTACGGTGCATTATGATGGCAGCGTGTAAGGACATATAGTTAAGATAAAAAGCAGTCAATAAAACTTAAAAGAAAATGAGTAATAAAAAGGCACAAAAATATATTTAGTTTCTGTATTTGAAATTAACATTATCTACTGGTCTTTGTATCGCCTTAAATTTGTCCTAATGGCAAAGCTAATGCTCCGGTAGTAAAATGTGTAATTTACCTGTAATAAGCGCTTTCTAGAGAATAAAAATAGCTTTAAGGAGTGTTTTAGAACATATAAGATCATCTTCATGAATTAAATATTTATTTAAATTGGACACCCGCTCCTGTTGTTCTTTCTTGCGCAGAACAGACGCCGGCACCCGCGGCGCGGCAGGGCAGGGGGGACAGGAGGCGGCACTCGTGCAGATGCAGAGACACCCCAGGAACTCGTCGGCAGCCCGGGTCTGTCCCAGGCGTGGGGATGGACAAGCTCTCCCTGGGGAAAGGCGGCGTGAGGGTCCCCGTCAGCTGCCCACGAGGCACCGGAAATGCCCATAGTGATTTTTTTGAGGGAGCTCCGTGTGTCCACCCTGCCCTCATCCACGGCAAACCAGACCAGGTCACGTCTCCCTGCACCTGGGCGCAGCCGGTGCCGTGACTCCCGTGCTCCGGGCATGGGCGTGTGGGGGTGACACCGTTGACGAGGGAGGACATGGTGACCAGGAGGACCGGCAGCCCGGTACTGAGCAGAATGGCACGCCACTCCGGCTGAGCACCAGTCCCCCCTGTGCCGTGCTGTGGCCCCTCACCCAGCGGTGGGCTCCTGGGCAGAGTGGCAATGGCCTGTGGGCCTGGGGAGGCTTCTGAGTGGACAGACCCTGCCGGCCCTGGCTGGAACGCTGCTGTGGGCCTGGAGGATGCTGTCCCTGGGTGTGCAGGTCCGTGGCCTCAGGCCCTGTGGGAGGCCCACGTCCACGTCATCACTGCTGTCTGGACACCATGCCGGAGACCAGGACACGCTCCGTGGGATGGGCGCTGTGGACGGACACTCGGGGCAGCCTGGAGCCAGTGGCCTATTGGAACACAGGCAGCCTCTGAGGCCAAGGGGGCAGTGGCGGGCCAGGGGACAGGAGAACCAGACTGGGGAGTCAGGGTTTGGCCCGTGGGAACTGGGGGTCTGGGGTGAGGCCTGCAGGTACCGGGTGAGACACAGGCTGCATTCCAGAGACGCACCTGGGGCCAATTAAGTGCATCTGAGCCATCAATCACCTTGGGGTTTGCAGACAGCACACAGGCCCTCACTGGGGGGCTATGGGAGAGGTGTAGATGAGCCCACAGGACTGGGTGGGGCACCGGTGTGGGAGGGGCACGTTTCCGAGGGACACGCATCTGAAACACACACGGAGCTGCAGTCCTTGCGCCGGGCCATGAGTAGCTGTGCATTAGGACCGCCAGGTGCGTGACCTCCCGCCCTGGCGCCCTGGGTCTGGGGTGGGGGACCGAGGTGGGCATTCCACCTCATTCCTGGCAGCTTGGAGGCAGACGAGAAAGAGCACACTTTGAAAAACCGAAGTGGGGTTGCTTGAGGAGTTTTAAAACAGCCGACACCTAATCCCACGTCCACCTCCAGACATTCTGCTCACTGGCCCAGCACGCAGCCCGGGCACTAGGGTCCCTCCCACCCTGAGGGGCCTTCCGTGAGCCTGGGGGGGAGGAGCTCCCGCAGAGCTCTCAGGGAAGGGCCGTCCGGGGTGGACTGCGGGCAGCCGAGCACCCAGGGGCCCCTGAGGTCCACACCCGGGAGGCACTGAGCACCTCCTCTCCCCAGAGGGGACCAGGCACCCGGCACCCATGCGGGGCCCTCTGCTTCCTCCTTGGCCACGTGGCAGGTGAGAGCTCGTGTTCTGGGAGGTCTAGGGCCAGCTCCAAACCCAGAGACGCCTGTGCACACTTGTGTGCACGCACCACACAACACACGCATGCACACGCATGCACGCCAACATCTGAGTCCCCGGGGGGTCCAGGCCGTGCTGTGTCTCCATGGGCTAAGTGGCCGCAGGTAGACGTGCAAGCTCTGGAGGCCCCGGCGCAGGCCCCGCCCTGAGGGCAGGGAAGCAGGCCAGTAGCCTGCGGTTCCCAGCACCCCGCACCCCAGACCAGGGCTCTGCGAGCCCAACAGCCCCGTTCAGGTGTGTGCTCAGAAAAGCCAACACAAACCCTGACCTTATTTCCTTTATGATTCCTCAGGATTTGAACCGCCGCCCAGCCCTCTGCCTGGAAGCCCCCCAACTTTTCCTGGCTTCACCTGTGAGGGTCCCAGGAGGCCTCGGACTGGGGTGGGCACACACCCGGCAGAATCTCCAGGTGACCCGAGGGTCTCCTTTCCACTGGACAGGCCAGATTTCTGCCCCGAGGGCACAGGCTGGCAGGGGGTTGGGGCGGGACCAGGGGGCCTGCCTCATCAGTGGTCCAGGCCTGCTCTTCTGTTTGGTGGACACACACCCCCGGGTCTACCTGTGCTGAGAGCCGCTCTGGCCAGCGTCCGCCATCGCGCCACTGCCTTCGGCCTGAGGCAGGGCTGGCTTCCACTCAGCTGGACGCCCTTGGGCCACCCCACCCCCGCCTAGCAGCCTTGTGGCACCAGTGGCCCCAGGCCCTGCCAGCAGCTCTGTCTACTTGAGGGACTGGCCAGTGAGGCCACAAATGAGTCCAGACCTTCTAGGGGGCCCACTCGGGCTGCCCCGAGCTTTCCCAGGGATCACCCCATGTTGTTTGCGATGCTGTCTCTGCCCGAGCCTCCTGTAGGAGCCTCACACTCTGGGGCCTTCAGAGCCGGGCTGATCAGGGGCTGCGGGAAACAGCAGGCCGGGGCCCAAGGCCCCTCCCACAGGGCGACCGCCGCTCAGGCCCAGCCAGCAGCGGACAAGGGGACCGCTGACGTGCCAGCAAGGGCCACACTCCAGATTTCTTCATGCGACTCCTGCTCTGAAACACCAGCACCACCGGAACTCCTTCCCAGCCGCGAGGGGGCCTCAGGCCCATTGCACAGCCCACAGACTGGGCCTGGACCGGCCAGCCCTGCGAGCCTGCGTCTGGGGAAGGACAGCCAGCGCGAGCACGGCCGGACCTCTCCCAGCCTTTGCAGGGAGGGGCTCGTGGCCGCAACGATGCGGTTCCAGAGAAGAGCTTCGCTGGAGAAGACACACTGGGCACTCAGCAGCTCTTCGCTGCGACGGAAAAGAAACAAATAATGGTCGGAACTGCCTTACAGGAAAAACAGCTTCCACGGACATAGCGACACGCTGGACCTGCGACTTTGGAAAAGCACTGGGAGCGTCTCCAAGCCCCTTGGTAAGGCAGTGCTAGAGCCGGCCGCACCAGCTCACAGCACCTACGGTCACCTGTCAGGGCCATCCCGGCGCTGGGCCACACTGTGCTCGAGTGCTCGGGCTCAGCCAAAGGAACCGTCACAATGCGGGGGTCAATGTGGCGCCACCGGCAGCGAGTGCCCGAAGCCACTGACGGGCGGCACCGACCTCTTCGGAAGTCCCTTTCTCGAGCTCCAGGAAGGCCACGTACTCCCGACACGTTGCTCCCGTTTCCCGGTCTGTTCCACCAACTCTCCGAAAGCGTTTTCCGCTTCACGTCAAACCGCCGAACGCGGGCCCATGTTGGCGGCATCGGTCTGAAATTTATTCAGCCTTCCTCCACGTCCCCACTCGGCCGACGCCAGGAGAGATGAATGCGGGGAGGCCTCCGCGGCGAAGCGCCGGTCCATAAATATAAATCGCACGCTAATTCCCCCAAAGCATATATACGTTATAAACCTGAGCACTCCTCACACAGCTGCGTGCTGCTAAACAGTGCCTTGTCCAGAAGGGGGACAATCTGTGTCTCTAATTGCTGTCACGGAAGCCGAGATTCATTATGTGACTTTCCCATTAAAATGTGAGCATTAATTTGTATAATGAAATATCGCCCACTGCAGTGTTCATTAGCCATGCCCGACTGTATACCGCACATTGTTAGCTACCTAGAAACTGGAGTTAATTTCGCTAATGGATATTTCCCTACTTAGTGTTTGGTCGGAAATTTATACTGTAACGTTACCTCTTCAACTTTTAAGGAAATTTAAACTCAATCAATTATTTTCCACAAAAGTTTGGGATGTCATTAAGGCAGAGAGAGAAAGAAGGGGGACGTGGAGGAGGAAAAGGGGATTTTAGTTCATCACAGGAACATGGAAGCGACGGGATGTTAATTCAAAATGAAAAGGAAAAGAAGCATCGTCTCCTTTGGGGCAAGCGGCTGTTTTTTTCCTTTTTCTGTAGCCGCCCAGGGGCCGGACCTTGGGAAGACCAGCACACTCTCGGAAGAGGAGACGTGACCGCTCGTGCGGGGGCCAACCCATCTGGAAGACGGCGTCACTGCTTCCACACGAGAAGGCGGCCTGACCCCCTCCCTCCCCTGGGAGAGGAACTGCCAAGGTGAGGCCGGCACCCGGGCAGGGCCGGCGGACCTGCCTTCCCACCCACATCTACCCTGGTCGGTGCAGAGGAGGCTCTTCAGGGACAACAGGGGCATGAGGAGGGGCAATGCCTGCCACCCAGCAGGCTCCACACTGGGGCTCTCTGCCTTGGCCTCTCCCAACCCGCCCAGTGCTGGCAGGGAAACTGAGGCCATGGGGAGGCCGGTGCATCCATACACCTGTGGGCACCAGTTCCTCCCTTTCCTCCTGCCGGGTACTGGGGAGCCCACGCTGTCAGAATACGGGCGTGTCGTCCCCGAAAAGAAGCCGAAGACCCACCCAGAAAAGAAAAAGCAACAATGTGAGGATTAAAGGAATCTGAGACCCAATTTGGCAAACCTGGAGGGGGACCCGCCGTAAGGGCTGGGACATGCCTTGGGGACCTGCGGGCTCAGTCCCCTCCCCTGCGGCCAGCAGGCAGCACCTGGTCACAGGTGCTGCGAGTCCAAGGAGGGAACTCACTGCAGGCGCGTCCTGAGCACGGTGCCGGGAGGGCAGGAGGGTGGGAGGGCAGGCTGTCCTCGCCACTTCTGGGCCGAGCTGCTGAGATTGGCCAGCTGCCACAGAGCCCAGGGCGTGAGGAAAGATGACCCCCAGGTCCCTCTGCCCTGCTGGGCACACAGCCCATCAGGACGCAGGAGAAAAGTCCTCTGCCTTCCAGTCCCCGAGGTCCTATCGGGGCAGAGGACAGGGGCCTCATGACCAGTGTGCAGGCGAGAGCCTGGAGGGCACCCCTGTGCCCCCAGACAGTTCGGTGAAGACATGGCCCCCGGCCCACGCTGAGGCCCCGAAAACCACCGCTGGCTGCTCAGTGCAAATCCATGGTTGTCGCTAGTTCCGTAGACTCAGAAACCAACGAAAATTGGAGAGGGGAAACCTAACGCGGTTTATTTATTTGTATTTATTTATCCTCACCCGAAGACATGCTAATTGATTTTTGGGGTGGGGGAGAGGGAGAGAAACACCGATCCGGCGCCTCTCACACACATCCTGACCAGGACTGAACCGCAACCCAGGCATGTGCCCTGACCAGGGATGGAACCCACAACCTTTCGGTTTATGGAACGACACTCCAACTGGCTGAGCCACGCAGGCCAGGGCGAGACTCATTTTTAATGAGTTCCTGAGCTTTCCGCCCGCGCATCCTCACGAGTGAGGTGGCCTACGACATTTCTCCACGACGGTCATTCTCCAGACGGCAGCTGCCTCCTGGGAAACTGGTCGTGCAGGTGAGCATCCAAGCACCCAGCCCGGGGTCCCACAGCTGGCTCCCAGCAGCCCACCAGCAGCACACCCCTCTGCCTTCCAGACACCCATCAGCACCTGCCACCGTCCTGCACCCCCGGAAGACACCCTGGGCCCCGGAGAGGAACCCCAGCAGGGCTGGCGGAGCAATCGTGGAAGGGAGTAGGGATGGCCCACGGTGAAGAGACCAGCCAGCTCGGTCAGTGCAGCCGGCAGGCACCTCCGCCTCCTGGTGCCTGTTGGGACGCAAGTTCGCCAATGCACCTCTGGGGCCGAACGTTCTGTGTCGGCTGGGCAGGCCCACGCAGTGCCAGGGACCTGGGTGGAGAGATGGCCATGTCAGCAGTGAACCCTGGAGGGCAGACACCGCCCACCCTGGTGTGGGGGGCTCGGCCTGTCCACGGGCAGTCTGCATGGAACAGGGCACTGGGAGAGGGGCCGGTCTGTGCCTGCCTGTCCTGATGCTGGGACATCGGTCCTCTCCCGCCTCTGGACACGGATGGAGTCCACGCCACCTGCCGTCCTGTCTCCAGCCAGCCCCTCAACACGGGGGCCAGCTTGCCTCACACGCTTACACTTCTTCTGTGTCTCCAGGGCACCCAGCCCCACAGCCTCCTTCCGAAGCCACAGCAAGTGGCTCTGGGTTTGAGTCACGGCATTTTCTCCGGAGGACAAAGGGCACACACGTCCAGGGACTGAGCCCTGGGCAGCCCAAGATGACGATTCCATCAGGAGAGCAGCTCAGGCTCCACCGGACGGGCGCAGGGGCCAGTAGGAGGCCGCTTCTGGGACCCGAGGTTCTCCGTCCCCACCCCAGTGTCACGTGGAGCCGGCCGGGGCCCAGGGGACAGAGAACCACCTGAGGGGCAGCTCCGCACACCCGTGTGACAAACAGGTGTGGGGGGAGAGGAGTAACTGAGTCGTCGGGGAGGGAGGAAAAGGGACAGTTTCCATCAGTCCCCCGACGCCACGTGACCAAGACTTCTGGTCAGGATGGGCGGGACCCCCTCCTGCCTGCAGGGGACACGCCGAGTGGCTCGTGTGCTCCTGTGGGTCCGTTGGAGAAAGGCTGCAGAAGACGGCATTTCGGGAAACGGGCGTTCTCCGTCATGGACGGCCGTCCTTGGCCACATCGCCTCAAGAGGCCACCCCACCGCGGGCCCCCGGGAGCCCCGTCACAGACGAGCCGTTAGACTCTGAGGGCTGGCATCACCTGCACTGTCCCTGTCACCGTGGATGTCCGCCGCCCCGGCTGACAGCACGATGGTCTCCGCCCTGTTCCACCGCACACGTGCGCACTCGCCGCTCCGTGTCCTTCGGGCTCGGAGTGGGCCCTTATCTGGTCGCCGTCCTGCCCTCTTCAAACCCGTGCAGGCTGCTTCCGGGCTCGGGGCGGGGGTGTCTCCCTGGCGTCCTTCATTGTCCTCCTCACTCAGGGGAGTTTCCAGAATGTGTCAGTCTATGGCCCCGTCCTGCTTCTGTCAGTGTCCCCAGGACAAGTGGCCATAAATTTCAGAAGTTTATGAAGCAGAAAAAGCAGAAGTTTGAAAAGACCATCCTTCTCAATCTTTAAAACTTCAAAACATGTTAAAATCGTGCATTTGCTTCTGCCCACGTTCAGAAGGACTCCTGGCAGCTTCGGTCCTCATCCTCCGGAAAGTTCTGTGGGGTGTTTCTCTTACTCGTGGGCCAGCCGTGGGGGTCAGGGCCCACAGGGTTGGCAGGGCTCCTGGCTGGGAGGCCCAGTCCCTTCCCCTCCTGACCCACAGTTCCTGGGGGGCCGGGGCCACCTCCGTGTCCTCCTCTGACGGAAGGACAGCGTCGCAGGACCCACAGCCAGGCCTTCACTCCTGCGACAGCCCTGTGGTGGGCACCCTGGTAGACGGTCCCTCATCCTGGCCACCTCGAATCCCACACACCCACCACCACGTCCCAGGGGAGCCGGGCCCCCACACGGGAGGGTGGTAAAGAAGGCAAGGGTTAGGGAGAGCCAAGGTTGGTGAGCCCTGGTGCCCGCTGGGCCGAGCCCCACAGGCCGGGCGAGGTCCTGGCAGATCCCGTGTGGCCCCAAGAGAGGGGGGACAAGCTCTGGAACAGGAGGGCCAGTGCCCCTGCCCCCTGCTCCCCGGTGCTGACGAGGAGGCAGCCCCACCCGGGCACCTCTGCAGGTCGGGGAGGTTTGGGCAGCAGGTTAGAGCACAGACGAGGGGCGTGTCGGACATCACCGCAGGCTGCTGCGCACGAGGCGTGCCCGCACCCGTGAACGCCCCGCGCGGCCCCAAGCTACATCGATTCCCTGGGAGGTTGGCCACAGTTATTTCTGAAAGCGGTCAGCAGGCCTGTCCGGCCTCTGAAGCGGCTCACACTCCGGCAGACAGCGCGTCAGTAGAGAGGAACAGTGACAGCGGAGGCATCCACGTCCCAGACAGAATTCCCCCTCCTCTTGGCGGCGTCGGATGACCAGCACAGGAGCAGAAAGAACCACGGCCGAGGGCCCACAGGGGCACGCAGGGCAGTGCTCGTGCCAGGGCCAGGAGGACACCAGAGCCAGGCCAGTAGCCACAGCCCCCGCTGGGCGGAGAACACGTCGATTTCTGTCTGAGGAGACCCGGGGGACAGCCGCCCGCCCGCTTGCCTGCCCGCCCACAACCTCCATCTAGCGCGTCCCAGGGTCGGCCTGGAGCCCTGGCTGGGTGACGTCAGGGGGTGGGTGATGTCCCTGGTCACAGGTCAGCTGGGCCACTGTCACTCCACACCTGGGAGACTGGCCAGCATGGGGTGTGGATGCGCCCCCTCGACGCAGCAGAGGGGGCCATCAGCCAAGTGTCCTGGAACCTCGGCCCGCCCAGGCCTGGACCACACATCCGCATGTCTCTCAGGAGGTGAGGGACCGACACGGGGCCTTGGGGTCAGTCCAGACGCACACGGGCCTGGAGACCGCGAGAGTGAGTGACGGGCGGGCGCCCCGGGCCCCTCGGAGCCGAGCCCCCGCGCACGCGCGCCGGCCGCTCACCTGTGTGTATCCTCAGGTGCACCTTGAGGTGGTGGGACGTCCTGAAGGTCTTCCCACAGTACGGGCAGTCCTTCATGGCCGAGCCCAGGCTCCGGTCCCGAAGCAGCGCGGGCTGCTGGCCGCCCGCCGGCCTCCCCGCCTCCTCGCCGACGTCTGCAGCGGGGGAAACGTTCGCACGTCACTTCAGCACATGTCACGAGACGTTCGCACCGAAACTGCGAACGCCACACAAAGCTAAACATGTCAATACCACACCTGTCTACTTCATCCTCCAAATCTGACAGAATGCTGACAATTCATGTATTTTCTTGTTATTCTCTAAAATTATTTCATCTTCCCCTCATCGTCTTAAGCAGCATATGGTACCTTTATATTGAACTGAATTAAACAAGAGAAGAAACAGCTGTGTCAGCAGCTGGTTTGATTTCTTCTTTTGCTTAGCTCCTATTAAACATGTTTTTTCCAAAAGTTTTAAAGTGGTGGTGTTGGTTGCCTCTGATTAATTCGCACCGCGGCCGCACCGCGGAGTCTGCCGTGGAGCGAAATCACACTCGCGTCCTATCAGGCGACGAGCGGGAGAGAAAGCATCGCTGCTGAGTCCCCGGGACGTGCAGACGCGGAGCTATTTCGGGACAGGAAGGAAAATTATCCCGAGCGCAGCCCCCACCCCCACCCCCAGTCCTCGGCGCCATGCCGCGCTCGCTCCCAGGAAGGGGAAGGGAGAGGAGCCGTCTGCAGACGCGGGCCCGCAATTAGCCCGCAGTAAACACAGAGACTCAGCCGGAGTCACGCGGAGACACTCAGCTGCACACCGCGTGCGCTCGGGGCGCGGGCACTGCGGACTCCATCTGCGAAGCGTCGGTGCGAATGTCCTGCCGTCACTGCTGGTGCAGCCCGAGCCATGAGAAGACAGAGTGCAACCTCCACGTGGTGGCCTCTGAGCGAAGCGACAGGACATGGCGGTAAATACGGCCATGGAAACATCGAGGCTCGGAGGACACGTCACTGCGACACCCGTGGCTGGCCAGGCAGCGGCAGCCGCGCTCAGGGCTGGGGCCGCTGCATCCCCCAGAGGGGGGGTGTGGTGTCGGCGGGGGGCTGCAGCCGATGCCCTGCACCGACCCCAGGTCCCTGGGGCTGGTGGGTCCTGGCTCCCCGCAGCCTCGGCCACACTAGGGGCCTCGCGGAAGCTCCGCGGGGAGAAGAAGGGGGCCTTCTGGGTCAGTGACAGACCTGCGGGCGCTGCAGAGGGCAGGATAAGCACGATCGGCACCTTGCAAGCGACGGGAGATGAAAACTGCTTTCCTTCTGCAGGCCCCGCGCTGGTGGTCGCTGCTCAGAGTCACAAGGGGCAGACGCAGAAGCCAGACGCGGGACAAGGGTGAGCACGTTTCACTCTGCTCCGGGAGGACGGGAGCTCGGGCTCCGTGGGGACACTGGGCTCGGAGGCTCCGCTGGCGTTCAGCCCGTGCCCAGTGCCCTGTCACCCTGGGAGAGCTCGGTCCCTCCTCTCCCCTCTCCTCTAACCACCCCGAGGGGGCAGTGCCGAGGGTCTAACTGCCCTAGCACTTCCCAGTCCGCGGAACTCTCCCTGCCGAGCTCCGGGTCCATGGCCATTCTGTGATGTGGAAAGGCTACCGACAATGGTCACCGATGGCAGTGAGCAGGCCCGAGAGAGTGCGTGCTGAGGCGAACACGTGCCCACGTGTAGTCCCAGCGGGGCACCACGCCCCACCCCCACCCCAGGCTGAGGCCCCCAGGGGCTGCGTCCACCTCTGCCCTAAAGAGCCAGTTCCCCAGGAGCCCAGGAGAGCGGTGACCAGACACCAAACTGAGTCACCCACGGGCTGGGTCTAAACAGCTGGAACACCTCTCCTGCCGGCCATCCCGCCTGCCGCCCCGAAACCCCGAGCGCTGGCACCGGCCTCCCCACCACACCCAGCTCCTGAGGAGGGACCCTGAGGTCAGCATGAAACAACGGGGAACCCAGGGGAAGCCCCGCAAACGCCCGTTCAAATGATCCGGCGGCCGGCTGCTCTAGGTTCAACTGGACGCAAAGCCAGTGCCCCGGCTGTGGCTGCAGGAGCACGGTGGATGGGCATGTCCCTGCGGGTCCTTGTGCTCCGGCACATGCACACGGGGGCCACTCCCCACCTTCCGCCCACCCAGCCCCGGGGGCAACAGCAGGAACAGTGTGGAGCCAGGCACAGAGAGTGGGGGACGTGCTCCCACTGTGGCCCCTTGGGACCCCTGCCCGGGGCACGTCCCAGTCAGCGCTGGGGGAGGCCCAACCCTCCGGCTGGCGCCCGGAGAGCCGCGTGGGACCACAGCCGCTCTGAGGGACGGACGGGCTGCCCCCTTCAATCTCTCCATCTTGGGTGTGTGTGGCCCCATGAAGAGAACACATTTATAAGATAAACAGCTTTCTTTGCAGACTTAAGAATCTAATTTTCACTTTACACAGAAATGGTTTTTCTTGGAGGGCCAGGAGGCCCATGGCGTTCACTCTCAGACTAAATCCAACTAGAAAAACAAACTGAGCCATGATGAAGAGGATGGTGGGTGGTCCCAGGAAGTGTCCAGAGGGGCCGCCAGCCAAGTGCAGTGACAGTGGGGCTGCTCGGCCAGGCCTTGTGCCGGGACCCTGGACTCCGCACGGCGCGGCCCTGCCCAGCCCCGGGAGACTCGCTCGGACAGCCAGACCCGGCGCCCAGCCCCCAGCCCACCCGAGTGAAGGCGCTGACAGCCATCCTTCTGCGGGACCCCCAGGACGGGCCCACTGCCCCACACCCCAGCCAGGGAGGCCAGAAAGGAAGAGAAATGGGAACTGTCACATCAGGCCACTTGTGGGTGGGTCTGAGCTTCTTAAGAAATGTCCTTTCCTGAAACCCGAGTGTTTCTTCCCTCCCCTCAGACACGTACGGTCTCTGAGGGTTCTGGGGACAGACGGGGACCTAGGGACAGAGCTTCTGCCTGCTCCTCCACACTCATCTGTGTGGAAGGAAGGGCCCCGTGGGGCCACCCGGCTGCAGGCTGGCAGCCGCCTCCTGACCGACCTGCCTCAGCCAGGTGCGCAGGGCCTCACCTGGCGTGCAGGGAGATGTCCCTCCCTGGGATCCTGTTTCTTCTTAACCCCGCTGACCCATGGGGGTCCACCCCTCAGGCACAGAGTCCCGTGTAGGTGCTGCGAATAATGCTTCGGACGGAACTGGCTGACCAGGCCGCCGTCCCCGAGGTCCCGCCTGGAGCAGGGGCCTCCACCAGGCACCCAGAGCCTGGCAAGCGCGCCTGTCCCACCAGCTGGGTGTCTTTGCTGAAGAGAAGATGGGCCGTCATTTAGGGCTGGGTTTCAAGACCATGTTCCTTGGGGGTGACATCAGAGGACTGAAATCCCTCATTGTGTCACCTCAGGGTCAGAAATCAGGCCCCTACTCCTCCGTCTGCTTGTTCTAACACCCGAGTGGACAGCAACGCTGGCCCACTCCCCGGTGACAGTACCTGTGTGACCTCCTGTGAGTGGTTGGTGGGAGGGTGGGGGGCTGCCATGGGGGGCTGAGGCAGAGCGGCGGACTGAACGTCCGTGGGTCACGTGAGAACTGCCATCGTCACCTGTCCTGGGTGCTTACAGAGACAGACAGTACCACATCAAGAGCAGACCCACTGGGGACCATCAGCCACGTCTGCCGTCCCCGAGGCTGGCTCTGCTGCTGCGTGGGAACACGGGCATCTCGTGACACCCTCACCCAGACTCCGTGTGTTTGAAATGCAGAACTGTGGCTGATAAAATAATTTTGTGTTGTGAAGACGAACTGATAAACTTCCCCCAGGCTGTCTGCAAGCACGGAGCTTCCTGGGTACATGTTTCAGAACAGGCTTGCTTGCTGGGGTGTTAGATGTGCCCCTCCTGCACTCCCACGGCCTGCTGTCCCGACTCCAACCCTGCGCCCCGCCCCGAGCCCAGCTCCACATGGCCCAGGGACTGCACCCCTGCCGCCTGGCCACACCGTTCCCACCACGGCCTCTCAGCCCTTCACTCACCCACCCTTGCTCCTCCTGAGTCAATAAGGAGACGGGAGTGGTCTCAGAAGACGGGAGAAAGGGGCTGGGAAGGGACAGTGAGGGCTCCTGGAACCCCAAGTGTCCCTGCTTGTCCCAACTTCCTTTGCGCTGAATGAAGACCACGTGACTGGCTCTGGCTGGCGGCGGGAGGCAATGCTGAGGAGAGACTGTGCCACTGCCTGCCCCTCTTCCTGGGCCAGGGCCACCTCGCTGCTCAGGGGTCCAGGGGCAGAACACACACTGGAGGCCTCCTGGGTCACTCAGTCATGGGGGGACAGGAGCCGAGCCCACCCTGCTCTGTGGGAATAAGGAAGAAACTCCTTGGTTCTGCTAAGCCAGGGAGGCTGGGTGAGCCACCACCATCGGGGCACAGGTGCTGGTCCAGAGGGCTCGGCTTCTCCGGGTGAGGTCACCCTGCTCATTCACAGAGCGGCTCGGAGGACGAGGGCCGGTGGGGCGACCACACAGGGAGAGCAGAGGGGGGCTGCTTGTGAGATCGGGCACAGACTGTCAGCGCTCACTCAGCCTGCTGGCAGCCTTGCCCCGCTCACACCCGGAAGTGCGTCTGAGGAAGATTTCCATCGAAGACAATTACAATGAGGATGTTGGTGGGGCTGATGGCAATGATGGTCATGGTGATGGCAATGGTGGTGATGATGATGGTGGTGGTG
>PVIA01007600.1:0-56859 GCA_004024845.1 Tonatia bakeri | reverse complement strand
ATGGTGATGATGGTGGCGGTGATGACGGTGGTGAGGGTGATGGTGAGGGTGGTGGTGGTGATGGTGATGATGAATCCATGCAGTAGATGGAAAGTTCTCCCAGAAACCTTACCTGGGTAAAGTAGCTATCTGTATACCTATACATTTATTATTTCATAACATAGAATTCCATGGTATTTTAATATTATGGAATTTCTAGTACAACAGTAAATACATTTTCCCCGGATGAGTTGTGCAGTTTATTTGAATGTGCAGAGAGCCCCGCAAAGTCCGAATCTCAACTCGTTACTGAAAAAACCCTATTTCTGGAGTCCGAAGGGTGAATGGGACGCCACAGAACTGCGCCTTTCTTCATCTCTTTGCCCAAATACACCAGCATTCTAAGACCTCCTCAGGGGAGGAGAAACACCTTAGAGAAAGTCCAAAGGAATGTATAGTTCCTCTTAAAAGCTTACCACTCACCCTAATTTTGAAAACTCTAAAATTAACAGACTCAAACAATGTCTACTACAGTAGAGATTCCTAGCAAAGAGTTCCTTTTATCTTTAAAAATGATTCCAAATTAATGGTATGCATAAAAACTGTGGCATTGCCGTAACCGATTCTAGTTAACTCTCGGGAGACTGGCATCTCGGGTCGGTGGTCCCGCGGTGCCCCCGCTGTCTGGTGGCCGCATGCAGCCATGAGAGACAGTTGAAAACCAGTCCCTGAGGATTGGCAGAAGTGCACGTTCACAGGGAGAGGGATCTGTCCACTTAGAAGAAGGCGACGGCCAGCTTCCCAGTGGGTCTCAGCACCAGGACGGGGCTGGGCCCCAGGGGCAGCCCAGCTTGGGAGCCGGTTTCTGGGCGTCGAGGGCGGCAGAGGGGGGCCGGGTATTCTCTGTCCCGCCTTTCCCACCTGAGACCCAAACTCAAAACTCGGCATTTTTTACTTTTGGCAAGATAGGATTTCGGGAATTGGGGAAATAGGTCATAAAAAGGCCAAAGTTTGGAGGGAAAAAAAAACATATATAAGATACTAGCATCTCAAATAGCTTCTCTAAAGCAACATTTTGATGAGTTAAGTGAAAATGAATCAGAAACACATGGATTAGATTTCCCTGAAAATACACAAGGGCTTGGAAAGCCGGCACTGCGGGCCAGATGCATTTCTGGGGTGACCCGGCCCGGAGCCCTTTCTCCTTTGTCAGGGGTGTGGAGCCCCTGCAGGGGATGGGGCCACCCGTGGCATTGTGAGACCCTGCCCCAGACAACATCTCTGCAGTCTGTGGGGTGCCAGCCCCCCAGGCCCTCAGGGCCAGCTGGAGGCATGCATTTCCAGTCCCCTGCGTGGGGCTTGTGACTGTGGACGCAGCAGCAGGGCCAATGACCGACAGACTGACCTGGACAAGACATCTGGTGTGACGGGTGTCCTTGGGCCCTGCACACCCCTCTCAGGGTGGGGTGGGCTGGAACCCGCCCCAGACACGGGTGGGGTGACCCGTGACCTACGAAGAGCAGGGCCACCGAGAACTGGGTGGATGAGGAGAACGCAGGCGAGTGGCCAAGGGCCCGGCCAGGGAGCTGCCTGTCCTGGGAAAAGCCTGGTCACCTGCAGGGGAAGGATGGGCCTGTGGACCCTCCTCACTCTGGAACAACCCCGGCCACTTCTCACGGTTGTCCGCCCCACGCCCAAGCGGCCCCACAACTGCCCGGACCGCATCCGGACGCTGCTTTCCTGGGCAGCGGTTCCCAACTGGGGGTTCTGCTCCAGCGACCCCTCCCTGGATTCTCCAAAGACCCCCGTTCTGAGAGGTCCGTGACCGCGCCGTGGGGAGGTGGCCCCGCTCCCTGCACTCTCTCTGCTTTGCTCCTTCGAGACACCTGCTGCCACCCTCTGCGCACACCGGCCCGGGTCTCCACCCACCCCCGCCTGTGCCAGAACCACAGGCTCCAGGCACACGGCGGCCTTCTGCCCCTGTGTGGCGCTCTAGCCGGCACACGGTGGGCACTCGGCTCAGAGTAGATGAGCAAGTCATACTTCAAAAAAGAAGAGCACATACTTTTTCTGGTACATAAAGCAATCAGAGGAGGTGAACGAGTAGGAATTCGGAGGCTCGGATCAGCCCCTGACGGCGCGAGGGCAGGTGCCTCGAGCAGCCTGGGAGCGACGGTCCCTGGGAACCAGCAAAACACCAGAAATGCCCCACAGGGCTCAGTGCCCTCAGGGACTGCGGTGGGGCGCCAGCAGGGTGAGCAGGTGGTCAGAGGAGGCTTCCTGGAGGAGGCGGCCTTGGGGTGTCTCGCTTGCCTCCCTGTACAGGTGGAAGGAGCCACAGACAGACAGGCGTGACCAATAGGGCCGCAAATGAGCTTTCTGGGAGAGGGGCCGTGTAGCTGAGGGGCCCCCGCTCAGCCACCGCCATGCTGAAGACGGAGCCCTCGCTGTCGTGAGGAGACGTCAGAGGCATCCCGGTCAACAGGAGAGCCAGGAAAACAGCTAGTTTTTAAAGTCCTCCACACCCCAAGTACTATCACAATTACCGCAAAATATTTGGGAGGCCTTCTCTCTTCCAAACTTTCTTTAAAAGTAAAAGACAAAGCTTCTCCTCTCCATGAAGCATAAGTTCCCAAAACATTTCTACATAATTTGTTTTCTTAAAAAAAAAAAACAAAACTATAGCTTTTAATATCCTCTTAAGATAATTTACAGCCCCCTCACTTAGGGGCAGAGTGGGGAGGGGAGAAGGTCGGAGGGGGACCCTGACTGCCCTGCGGGGTTCCAAGGAGCCCTGACCCGCACGGCCCGAGACAGCCCGGCCGGCCGGAGCTGCCGCCACCTGTGGGCTGGCTGTTCCCGGGGAGCTGTGCGTTGGAGTGTGGGTGTGTGGGGGGGTCATCTGCAGAGAAGGCTCGCCCGGGAGACGCGTTTTGCCATATTCTTTTTTAAACAAAGACGACATCTTAAGCACCTTGCAATATCTTTCATTTCATCACCGGCAGAAGGCAAGTCCCCGGTGAGTGCCGGCCGATGCCTTTCTCTTAACCAGCTGAGTGAGCCGGGCTTTTAATACAGCCATTCCAATTATTGCAAAAGTCATCGAGAACCTTACAACCACAAATATTGACAGTTTATTGCACAACACACTCCTGACATTTGAAGGTCGCACCATACATAATACATATTCTTTTACAAAAGTGCCGGGAACAGAGAGATACACGATAAGCAATTACCTCCTTGGCTCGCAGGGACCCACGGTCCGGGCTGGCTTGAGGTGACGTGGGCGGCACACGCGCCGTCTTAAATGATCTATTAAGGTGCACGCAAGCATTCACAAGGGGCGATTACAGAGCAGCCAGTGGACATGCTGCAGGCTGACTGGCCGGCCCCGGCGTGGGTCCGGGCCACCGTCCTCTCCCGACCCGGGTCACAGGCCCCTCCGCTGCCACCAGGGACCCTGTCTCACTTTGTAATCAGATGCCCCCCAAAGCCATGGAACAGAGCAGGTCACGCTACATTCTTGTTTTCCTGAGTGGTCTGCGTGTGGCTGAGAGGAACTTTAAAAACCCTCCCCGTCCCAGCCGGCCCAGGTGCCCAGAGGCCGCGGCCCCCACAGAAATTGTGGTGCGGGCACACGGTGTCCAGGCACAGGTGGAAACCGGGACGTGGGCCCCCGGAAGCTGTACGGACATGAAGGTCATGCGGAACCTTCTGGTAATGCCCCTTCTCCAAAGGCCGCTCAGTCACGTCCCCCTTCTGGGCTCAAACTGGACCACAAGGTTTAAAGTACAGGTCGGAGAGAAGCATTTGCAGCCCAAAGACTTGGGGTCAAAACCAAGCTCCGCCAGTTTGGGGGAGGTCGTCCTGGGCCAGAGACAGGGCCTGGCCGAGGTTCCGTCTCCTCACCTACGACCCGGGTGGGGACAGGCCTCCTAATGTGTTTTGCTCAGCGCCCAGTGCAGCGTCCGCCCCCACTCACAGCAGCGTTACAACACCAAAGGGACGTGTTCCAGGCATGCCCCAGCGCCCCAGCAGGGACAGCAGGGACCTGTGGCCTGGGCCCTCCCCCACACCCCACCACACCCCCTGGTGGCACCAGGCACCCCCGGCAGGCCCAGCACAGGGACACGCTCCACTCCTGAAAGCCCCCGCCGGGCGACAGGTCTCCAAAGCCCCAAGACCCGGCAACTGTCCCGAGGAGACAGTGCAGAAGTCAGGCTGCAGTGACACTGCACGCGGGACGGTCTGTGACCCAGGTGACACTGTGGGCCATGAGACTCCACACTGGAGTAGACGTCAGGCACTGACGCCTGCGGCCTGAAAAACACACACATGCACACGCGTGTGCAGATCAACACGGAAACACACACGCAGAACTGCGCTGCAATAAACCACCGGCAAAGTGTCGAGATAAACAAAAGCCCCTCCAAGACTGGTTTTTATTTTTATCTCCAGAATGAAGGTGCTGAAATTTCAGGCACGGGACCAAAACGATTTCTATACGGATGACACGTTTACGCCCTCCAACCCCAGGGGAGAGGCCTTCCTGCACGAAGCTCGCAGCTTTGCCTCTGGAAAGCTCGCCCTCAGAGTGTGTGTGTTTCTTTAAGAAGCCACCCTGTTTCAGAGGGCGCCACGTGATCCCGAGGTTGCTATGGTAAATATGCATTTTTTATTGAAGGGTAAACAGTGGCAGGAAACAAGTGTCACTTGCCAGCTCTGAAGTCACTGCCATTTTTGAGCCGAACCAACTCGCCCAGCCCCTTTCATGTGAGACCCTTGATCGGAGGCATGCCGCCGCCGGACCGAGATTTGACATTTTTAAAATAAAGGCTGAACTCTTCCATCCCTTGTGGTCATAAATACTTTGGGGGACACGTAAAAATTAGCAAAAAGAAAAAAGAAATCTATCCGGCTCTGCCTGTCATGGTACACATCTTCCCAGAGCGGGGGTGTCCCCGGCTGGTGGATCTCCGAAGGCCGGTCCCCCTGCCCTTGGCTCCGGGCGCAGAACCGGCCGCCCCGCTGCCCACTGCCTTCGTACGAGCAGGCGAAACAAAGCCAGAGCCGGCACCCTGGGGACCAGCCCGCCACCCGTGGCATGCCCTCGCCAGGCTGGTGGCCCGGGCTGCCAGAAAGGCCGGGACCCCTGCCAACAGGACTGGGGTATGCTCAGCAGCTTCCTCTGGTCTCCTCTCTCGTGGAGACCGGCCAGAGCCCAGACCTACCTCTGACGCCACACAGCAGGCAGCTGGTCCCCCCCGATGTGCTCATGGGGGCCCTTCACCACGACCGAGCTGACCTCAGGATCCCCGCAGAGAGCTCTGACCACAGCGAGGGCCCCTCCAGCCGGGGGAGCCATCTGGAGCCCGTCCTTCCACCTGACACCTGCGGGGGGCGAGGCTGCGACCCCTCCTCCAGCATGCGCGTGGACAAGCGACCCGTGGGCCAACGCGCTGACTCGACTCCAGCAGGACAGCCCCTGCCACGGGAAGGCTGAGTCTGCTCAGGGTTCCTTCGGCCCAATCAATGTTCGCGGATTTCTCAACTGTCCTACAGGCCACCCCGAAGGGAGCTCGGCCAGAGACAAGCTCTGAGTGAGCAAGGTGACAGCTCACCCAGGAGCCCCGGGAGGAGGGGCGCCAGCAGCCAACCTGGCCAATGGGGCAAAAGACAAGGGCTGGACCCGGGTGGCCACGAGGCCCTGGGCCACAGGGACCCCCAAACCCCAGGCTGTGTCTGACTCCGCACTCAGAGTTCCAGTCTCGGCTGCATCCCCGAGCAAAGCACCACACGCACGCCATCAGTTTCCTTGTCCCTGAAGCCAGGCGGCACAACCGTCACTAAGGGCCTCGGGGCCCCGTGGGCTCAGGGGTGCTCCAGGCTCAGTGCACCAGAGACCCTGCAGAAACGTGGTGGCCGAGGGCCGAGGCCAGCACCTGGGGCGCCGCAGGAAGTTTCAGAATGCACAGCACCTAACTGTTCGGTCAGGGGCACCGACCGTCAAACGGCCAAATTAAAAATGACAACCACCGACGCAACAGCCAGCTGACTGCAGGGCCCCCACCCTGCACCTGGGCCCAGGCCCCGCACCCCACCACCCACCCCGGCCCTCAGGGGCACCACCCCCACCCCTGCGCCCACTCCCACTCCCAGCCGGCCTCCGGTCTGTCCCCCGGCCCAGTCAGGGGCCTGGCAGGGAGCGGGCACTTCGATTTTTTTCCATAAATAACAATGATTTGACAAGGCCACCCTCCTTGCTCAATGAGATGCCAGTGACTCTTTCTTTAACGTGAAAAATGACTGTTCCCCCGGCCACGGGAGCCAGCCCCCTTCCCTGCAATGCTCACTCCCGCCCCAGTCCTCAGGGAGACAGCGCCAGTGCGTGGCCGTGCGAGACCCCTGCCCCGGCCCCGTGCGCCCTGGGGAGCCTGAGCTCAGGGACACATGTCCCCACCTTCGTGTCACAGCTCGGTGACAATCCACCTGTCAGGTCTGCAATCCCGGGAACCAACACGGAGCCTAAACAGTGCGCATCAGTCAGACCCAAGGCCACCTGGCGCCAGCTCTGGCCTGGTCTCTCCAGTGCCCTGTGAGGACACCACCCACCCCAGGCACTCCAGCCTCTCAGTCTGCTGTCCCCTGCCCGGGAAGGGAGGGGACAGAGCCGGCGGTCAGGTGATAGTGGTCCCCACTACCCTGCACTCGGCACATTGGCAGAACCTGGTTTTGTAGCACACACCCAAAGCCACCGAGGTTGCCGGCCACCCTGGCCCAGGCCTGGGACACTCCGAGCCCCCAGGAGAAACACGTGGGGGCCCCACACCGCAAGGGACTTAGGGCAGGGAGGTGGAGGGGACACGGTGGCCACGCTCTGAGGGACCTGGCCTGAGGCCTTTTGGGGACCTTTCGCCGCCGTTTCCACCCTTGCAGCACGAGGGAGTAGCACCCACACTCCTCACGCAGGGCTCACCTTTGCAAAGTTTGCGTGCGGTGTTCATGAACACGGGGCGTTCCAGGTGTGGATGCCAGAGCGACTCTAGAAACACTGCGCTGGGCCTACGGCCCCGCCAGGCAGGCGGTGGTTACTGTGGGCTGAGCGGCGGGAGCGCCCTCTCCTGCCCCACACCCTCCCTGCCTGGCTGCCCCGTCCAGGCTGCTGCGATCCCGACACCCTCCACCCTCCACCCTCCACCCTCCACCTCCGATGTCGGCCGCAGGAACCCCCAAGGAGCCGGGGAGGCAGGGCCTGCAGACCGACCGATAATTACGACAGGTCTGTTATTTCAAAGCCGGCGATGGCTGTGGAGTCAGGGGCTCAGAGCGTGAGGCCGAGAGACATTCTCTAAGTGACGGCAAATGTCTCTGGTGTGCCGCAGTGATGCCGGAGTGCAGCCGGGAACGAGGGCCCGTGAGGTTCCGAGAGGCCTCGGCGGCAGGGGCAGCGTCCAGAGCCGGGGCAGCAGCGGAGCCGCAGGCCGCGCACCCGTCCCAGGACTGGCGGCAGCCAGGGCGCAGGGACCCGGGTGTCCTCCGCCATGTGGGCCTGGACGGCACTCTCACTACCACGCTGACCCTCACCCGTCCTCACCACGCAGGCTCGGCCTTCCCCGGCCTCCTGACTCTCTCCCGAGGTCTCCCCAGCCCACCGTACCCCGAGAACCTTTTCCGGACATTCCTCCCCGACGGTGTGCCACTCCAGCTGCTCACCCATTTCCCCCGTGCATTCCAACACCAGCCGGCTCCCTGAGGGCCCTGGGGGTGGGACTGTCACATCACCACCTGCACAGCTGGCCCACAGAGCCACTCAATAAACACGTGTTGGCCGACCTTTCCGTCGCGAAGGGCACCGTCATTATCTCCTCCGGCTTTCTTTGCGCACTCCTCCGAGGACAGAGGCCGGCCTGACCCAGTGACCGGAAGCTCTGCAGACTTTCCGGCCTCGCTTCTCGCTCGGTTCCGTCCCTGGTCCTTGCTGGGAGTGAGTGAAATCATCCAGACAGCAAACGAGAACCAGCACCGCTCTGTGCTGGGCACGACGTCGGGGACACAGGGGCCGGGGGATGGAGCAGCTCCCTGAGGACATCGCGGTACACGCACAGACAGCAAGGACCTCCGGGCTGGTGTCTGCGTCCTGCAGCCGGGCCCCGTTCTCACCATTGCCCTCGGGTGTCATCAGGAAGGCACCTCACAGCGCTCTCATCAGGGGAACCCGCTTCTCCCCCCTGCCCTTGGCCCATCCCTCAAGGGGCAGATCTCTGGCCCGTGCAGCCCATGCAGGTTCTCAGCTGGGTCCCTTGCTGATGTCCCACTCCTGGGGCGTCCTTTAAGGAGCAGGAGGCAGGGCCACCCCCCACGAGCAGCGGGCCTCAGCCTGAGGACGCTGTTCTATCGGCGGAGCCCAGGACAGGGCACTGGCTGAACTCTGCTCTGTGCTCACAGCGGGAGACCAGCAGAGGCTGAGTGTGTCACCGAGGGCCAGACCACGCACGTGGGCAGCGCGATAAACATGCAGGACGTGATGATGACACTGTGTGGACCAACTGATGTTAAGATAAATGCTGGAAAGACCACGGCCACTGCCGTGGCAGCAGCGGGCAGTGGGCAGGTCAGACGAGCATCAGCCCATTGTGCAGGCAGGAAAGCTGAGGCTGGTAGAGGTCTGCTTCCCACTGGGCTCCCACGGCAACTGAAGGCAAAGTCCTCTGGAGTCAAGGTCTGCTGACCCGAGACAGAGCTCTGTGGACGGACGTCAGCGGTGACAAACGGAGGTGCAGGGATGCACAGGGCTGAGTGAAGGCCACTGGGAGCCCCACTGGGGTGGGGGCAGCCGAGCTCTCCACAGGAGCTGTTCCCAGCAGGAGGGCTGCTCCAGGCACAGCCCAGCAGCCCTGCCTGAAGGCGGAGGCCCTGGGCTCCTGCCTGCTCTTCAGTTAAGCCCGAGACAACCACAGCACCTTCCTGCTCATCTGCGACCCGCCTCCCGGACCCAGACCTGAGACTGCAGATGAGGCCAGCATAGCGCCCACCACATCCCAGGATGGGGAGAGCCAGTGACAGCAGACTGGCTTTTGGGGGTCAGGGCGAGCCGAATCACCTCCCTCCAGCACCCAGAGATGACAAACCGCCTGGATCGGGTGGTCCGCAGGGGGCGGGAGAGGGTGTGTCTGAGGCCTGGGCTCCTCTTCCCCGGGAAACATGTGCCATTTGGTGCCATCTGCTCAGCTTCAAAGGCAAAGCTGCTCCTGTCGGCGGTTACAGACCACAGCCGGGGGGCACTGGACCTGGTCCCCGCGGGCCCCACGGACGCCAATGGGCACACCCGGCACCCTAACAGGATGGCCGGCCGCTGGCCTGGCAGCCCATGGACCAAGGTGCTCAGCCCCAGTCAAGGGGTCTCCTCCTCAGCCCCCCCCCCCACAGGGAGGGATGCCAGCTGCCGGGGCGGCTCCAGCGTCGGTTCAGCAGGATGCTCGTCCCCTTCCACCAGCGCCCCGACCGGGACCAGGCCCCTCCCACACCCGAACATTCGGAGCCCTCGGGATCTACGTCTGTGGACGCCCGCTCCGGAGTGACCCCACACCCAACTGGACACGCGGGTGTGGGCTGGAGAACAGTGTGGACACCCTGACTCTGTCCCTGGGCCACGCCTCCCGGGGCCGGGTGCCCTCACCCCCCACCCTGGGAACGGGGACTGGAGCCTTGGCTCGCAAGACATGGACTGAGCGTTATTTCTAGCATGGAGCCGTCGCCAGAACGGCTGCAGTGTCCCGGGTGCCGTGGGAGGGAGATGACAGAATTCACCCTCCTCCTTCCTCCCAGCAGGCCGCCCTAGCCCCACTCCCGCTGGACCCAGGCGCCCACCACGCTGCACCCCAAAACCCGCACGACCCCGAGAACCAGGCGCAGGGGCTCGCGAGCGAGCGGCTGTGATTTTCCTTCCTCACACACACGAGACGCCGGGGGAGCCACACCGCCCTCCCCGGCCACACCCGGCCTCCATTAATTGCTGGAGAGCGCCAGCTTGCTGGTAATGGCGCCCTTTCAATAATACTTTCCAGCTAAATTGTTTTGTGGTTTTGATGCTATGATATAAAAAAAAAATGCTTTCCATTATTCTAATGTGTCACGTGTCTTATGAACCAGTGACCTAAGTGTGTGTACATATAAAGAAAATATGAAAGAAAAGAAAAAAAATATATAAAATATGATGACATCATTTCAAAGGCATAAGCTTTTAAAAATGCACCCGGGGGGATTTATTTCTTACTCCAGAGCAACATAACACCATCCGGCTGATGCGCTGTTCTCTTTTTTTATTTGGAAGAGTGCCATCTTTGTGAGCGCCTGGTTCATGCAAGTTAATCAATTTGAGGTTTACTTACACTGCTGAGGCTTGCATTCTATAGATTGCTAGAAAGTAATTCGAACTTGCAGAATTTATTAACCAAACACCAATTATCATTAAACAGCACTGCATTATCCAGCTTTACTACCTGACAAGAACTACTTAATGAAATTTTAGATTAAAGTTATTCAGTGGTTGATTTATTGTACGAAACTCTAATGTAGCCAATGTACAGATGCTGGGGGCAGCAGTTTTGCATTTTTTTTTTTCCAGAATGGTTTACTCCAGGGACCTCTAACCCAAGCGTGTATCGCAGCAACGAATGTGACCCGACAAAAATATTTGATTTTCAAAAAAAATATATAATGCATTATGCTTGGACAGGGGTCTGTCCTGACCTGCGTGGGCAAAAACTGTTTACCGCACAATGTTCACGAGATGAAACGGCCACAAAATGTGTTACATATAAGGCTTCCGAGTAAACAGGAGCACCAGATGTTCTTTGATGTTAATAATGGCATTTATTATTAATATTAATTAGACTGCATTCAGCAATACATTTGGGCCATTTCCAAGTCAATTAAGGAAAACGACGTTCGGGAGATGTTCTGAACGACATTTTAAGGCAGGTGTTCCGCAGTCCCCCTAATAAAACAATTTTGCAGGCACTGGAAAAAACAACCATTTTAAATTCTGGGTTTTGCAGGATGGTTTACGGGTCTCACTCTCTGAATTTTAAAGATACGATCCACAATTTCACCAGCCATGGTGACAGGGATGCTGCCACTCGGAAACTTGTCGTCATTTTGAGTTTAAAATAAAAGTCTGTGGCTCTGCGGAGGCTTCGCCACGCGCTGCGCAGACCGAAGTTTGCCCGTGCGTGGAGCACAGGATTCTGCTCTGTGTGAACATGCCCATCACCCTTCCAGGCTCTCCAGGACCCTGCCTCGTAGCTAATTCCCTGCGTAAATCTCCAGGAGGAAAACGAGGGAGGGGACAGGTCCAGAGCTCCGGCAGCCCACAGAAAGCTTTGTTTAATGCTCAACTCAACACAAGTTAACAGAGTCCATCTCCTCTACCCCACCCAGCTCTAAGCCTCCCGACTTCAGTAATGATGTTATCACTGGTGCAACCACGTCCTATCCACCAAGTTAATTATACTTAAAATTTTACATGTGTATCTTGCTTTGTAACACTTCCGTGTCCGCCGAGGGGTGTGGACCCGGGCCCCTCGGCTCAGCCCCGAGAGAAGGCACTTTCAGATTTTTAGACGGCCGAGACCCTCCGACACGAGCTTGACATCCCCCTTTTCCCAAAGCCCCCAGCAGCCCCGCAAAACAGGTCTTCTCAGTAGAGAACCGAACCACGCACACATCGACACACTGTCGGCACCGGGCTCACCAGGGACTCACAAACCCGAGGCTTCTCTACGGTTTGTGTACGAGTTCATTTTCACGTCACAGCTGCATCAGCTTCGAACGTCAGCAACACAACAGAGACAGGGGTCTGTGTGTCGCTCTGGCAGCTGAGGGACGGTGTCGGGAGCCCCCCGAGGTGGGACCTGTAGCAGCGCAGGGTTCTGGACCTGGGAGCCGGGCGGCGTCCAGCAAGGAGCACGGAAAGAGGTGGTCAAAGTGAACCCCCTCCGGACCCTCTGCCTGGGGGGGCCTGTGTGACCCACCACATGCTCCACTGACGCTCCCAGATGAGCCGGAGACCGTGAGATGGTCGCAGGCTGTGATGGCCACCCTGGCACTCCATCGGCCCCTGGGGTCTCCTTCCCTCTGTTCTCCGGCACCCTCAGCCCCTGGGAGGCGGCATGGGAAAACCCATACCGCCCACCTCTCGATGGCCAGGGCAGCAAGCCCGTCCGAACAGGCTCCACCAGCAGGGCAGGCGAGGAAGAAAAGGACCGTCCGGAGGAGCCTGGTCAGAGACCGACCCACGCAAAACCCCCAGGAAACTGTGTCCACTCAAGACCAACGCCAGGCTGGTGAGGACCCAGCTGTCGTGATGGGGGCATCTCTACAGAATGCCAGCCCCCTGCCCTTGCTCCCCAAGGCCCCTGCCACCTGGCCAGCCACCATGAAGGGGAAACAAGGGGAGTGGCAGCCCCAGAGGGGCCGAGCTGTCCCAGGGCTCTGCGTGCAGGACAGGTCTGCCACGCTGGCCCAGCACAGGGGTTCCCGTTCTGCCTGGTGCCCTCTCTGGCACGGGAGTGGCCCACACACTCACTCACCAGCAGCACGTCCTGAATCGTGTATTTCCGGCGCGCTGCACTTTTCATAGTTGAAAATTAATGAACATGCCTCTCTCATAACAAACAAGCACCTGGCTGCATAGTTAGTAATCGGAAACAGATTTATTTTTATTAGCGTATATGCAGGTAAAATTTGTATTTAAGGAAAGGTACGCCACTGTCTCAGGGTCGTCGGTGCGGGCCGCCCATGGACTCCTGTTTTATGGGCTGCTGACCCCCACAGCACGGACACGCCGCCTCGGGGCACTGCCCGTCTCCAGGCGGGCTGGATCTCGGCCGGGGAGCCACTTGCCTTGAGAAGAGACCTGCGGAGGCTCTCCAAGGAGCAGCCACCTCTCCGCTGCGGGAGGAGGAGGAAATCCAGGAGCGCAGTTCTCACCACCTTCTGCCCCAGCCCAGTCCCAGCGGCGACCCTGCGACCCTGCTCCGGGGCAGCAGCTCCTCACCACCCAGGGCTCGTCCTTCCGGGGAAGTGATGGGGTGGGGGGGACACTTGCACCCCACCATGCGGGAACACCGCGCACGACTCCGTCCCTGAGGGAGGGCACAGGCGTTGCTCCGCGTGCTGACCGCTGGGACGGCTACGGACTGATCAGAGCCGGCTCTCAGTGCGAGCCTCACCGCTCTGCCCTGGGACTGTCATGCTCTCCAGCCCGGGCCCCGGCACTGTCCCACACGCCTGCGCGCGGGGATGGGCCCTCCTGCACTGGCTCACCTCGCCTCCTTCCTGCCCCACGGGCCTCAAAGACGCGCGCGGCCCCACCTGGCTGTCCAGCAACATCAAGCTGGCCTTCCCCAGCGGCGCCCGGACACCCCCCGAGGAAGCCCTCAGCAAACGCCCCTGCAACTCGGTCTCCCCTCAGCAGGACGGCCGCGGGGCCTCTGCAGCCCCTCGACACACCCCTGCTGCCAGGGGACGGCGGTGGGACGGGGTCGGAGGGTGGCGACCTCAGCTGACCTGCTCTTGTCGTCACCATGGGGTAGAACCGTCACAGACCTTCACCCCTCGGTGGATGCCACAGGCGGTGGGGTTTCAGCCCCCTCCGACGTGCGGGGCTTCCCAGTGTCTCTTCCGTCTTCACTCCGAACCGGCCGCCCGCAGTCTCCCATCTCCTCGAACAGTGTCTGTTAAACGTGCTCCCTCCGACCCCTGGCCACGGCGCTTCACCCCTTCAGAAGTCATCTGCCGAGCGCTGCCTTTCAAAGAGTGGGCTGGCCCTCCAAGGCCAGTGGGGTGCTCCGACTGCAGAAACGCATGTTTCCCGGGCTCAGCGGCCCTAACGGGGCGTCTGGCGTCCTGTCGTTTTTACCGTGCCTCTCCACTCCCCCTCGATCTCTCCACTTTGGCCATCAGCTTCTGCTCCACGGCCAACTCTTCCTCTTACCCGCTGCCTTGTCTTCTCCTGTTCTCTGCCTCGGCTACATCTGTGGGCTTGGCATCTGCATTTTGTCTGTTGCCCGTGCGGACGGGGAGCCCCGTGCAGGGACCAAGGAGCCGCACCTCCCCTTGGGGGACACCGGTCCCTCCCGCACCCGTGAAGTTGACTCCCCAGCTCCCTTCGAGTGGCACCTGTCCCCTCCAGCAGGCACCCTGGGAGAAGAGGCCTCTCGAGCCAGTGGACACGCGGAGGCCGCAGGCACGCCCCACCCCCAACCCGCGGTGTTGCTGGCAGCCTGGCCTCAGCTCCCAAGGTCAGCTCGGTTCTTCTGCAAGTCCTCAGACCCCGGCCCTGTGAGGTGTCTGCTCTGGGGACTGGGGGCAGGGGGCCAGGTACGGGGAGCAGCCCAGCTCAGGAATCCTCAGGCCACCTGGTCTGCAAACCCGGGGTTCGTCCACACAGGCCCTTTTGCCGAGCCCCACTCCCCACGGCAGAGAGAGCCTCCTGCAGGTATTAACTCCCTATCAGTCACATTTCCTGCCCAGCCTTTCTTTTATCTTTACAAATTAAAATATACACTTTTTCTAAATTTAAAAATAACATAGGCCGTCATTGTAAAAAAATTCAAACAACTCAGAAATGCATTTTTAAATTAATACAAACGAGCCCTCAACCCAGTGTCCCACCCAATCTGGAGAGCAAGAGACGCCCTAAGTCAGAGGAACAAGCCAGGCGGGGCCCCTCGACCCTGGGTGCAGGGCGTAAGAGGTGGCCTTGCCCCCAGGGACACCCGCAAAGCCCGCTGGACCACCCCCAGGTTCGGATGCCCGTCGCGGGCCTGGCGAGAGGGACGCAAGGAGACTCCGGGGCCTCGAATGCCGTTTCGTAAAAGCAGCTTGGAGAACATGTGTGTCCGCGGCACAGAGGGCGTGGACTAGACGTTCCCGGGGCCTCCCCGCGCGCTCCCGGCCGTCACTGCCCGCGGCCCCCTTCCCCGGCTTTGGTAATCGACCTGCCGCTGCTGTTTCTCCTTTGAGCTGCCTACCCCTGTCCTTCGACCGTTTTCCTATTGGAGGATTTGTCTTTTCCTATCGATTTGCAAGGGCTTTTCTTTGAACCAGGAACCTTAACCCTTTCCGGTCGCCCAGGCAGCGACTGTCTGCCTCGCGCTGCCCTCCGCACCCCGAGGCGGAGTCTTCGAGGTTCCTGGCCGAGCGCGTGCTCACGAGTGTGTGCGCGCGCGGCTCCAGGCTGCGGGGGCTTCATCCTCAGACCGACAGATCCCCTGCCCACCGGGTCTGGACCCCGCCGGAGCTGTGCTCACCGAGCTGGGGCGGAAGCGGCCGCCCTTCCCCCTCGGAGGGCCTGGCCTGAGGTCCCCTCCCCACCGCTACAAAAATACTCGTGTTTTCTTCTAGGTCTTGAAGGGTTTCTTTTTATTTGTTTCTTTTGCATTTAACTCCTCGCCACATCTGGGATTTATTTTGGCCTAAAGAGTGGATCAGGAGTCCAGCTGAAGGAAAAAGGAACAGTTCGATGTTCCCAACTCATCGCTTGCTCGGTCAGGGTCTGACACCAGCGCCTCCTGCTCCTCGGTGGGCGGGGCCACTCCGGAGCCCCGCCCACACCCGCTCAGAGGGCGGGAGGGGACGTAGACACCCCCATCCTCTGTCCTATTCCCTAAGAAAGTACAGACCTTGAGAAGACCCGCGACCCTGTGGCTTAGACTAGAAAAACAGGCCCCTCGAGAGGCCCAGACACGCGGCCCCGCCTCCCCGCAGACTGGGGTGCCTGGATGTCCGGCCGACCCCTCTAACCACTCACCATTTCCCACGAGGGCCTGGTGCCCAGGTCCCCCGCACCCTGACTTCAAGGGCGTCCACACTACTCTTCTGGGTGCTGGAAACGGAAAACCTGCTCCCCTCACGCGCAGCCAGCCTTGCCCTGGTCCGGCCAGAGTACGCAGACAACCCCCCACAGAGCAGGCCCTGGCCCTTGGTCTGGGATGGAGCCCAGGAAAGGTGGCCATGTGGGTCTGGGACCAGCCACCCGCCCTGAAGTGACCATCTCACTGACTGTCCCACTCATTCCTGTCCCTGGAGAAAACAGAGGACCCAGGTGGCCATTTGGGAGAAGAGTCAAGTCTTGTCAACCAGGCCCCTGAGCAGAAAGAGCGTCGTCCGTGTGACTCACTGGGTAAACGCGGCCTTTCCCGCCTCTGCCCTCCCTGACCCCCCCTCTGTCGACATCCCCAGCGGTGGGGTGGTGATCCCCCTGGACACTGTGCCCTGGGGCCCTGGGACACAGACCACCCTGTGAGGGCCCACACCCAAACGTAAGGCGGCTGGTGCTCTGCCTCCATTATGGGCAGGACGGGGACAGGTGATGAACCAAATGCTCCCGTCCCAGGAACTGTGCAAGCATCTCAGTCTGAGTTGTTCTCCTACTGACAGGTCCTCAGGAAGCCAGTTCTCCCAAAGCTTTCCTTTTACAAAACACACTCTGATCGCTCGACAACGGACAAGACAGGCCCAGGCCTGTGAGAGGGGCCCCATACGACTGGGAGACCGGCATCTGGAGGAGAGAAGCGTGCCCGCCATGCCCAAAGCGGTGGGAGGTGGGGGGCCCGGGCCCGGGGAGCAGACCCTGCTTGCAGGTGGGGGCCCAGGGTCTGCATAGGGTGAGGGCTGAGCTGTGACTCCGGGGGCCCAGGACACGTCAAGCATCCAGCCATCGCAAGCCAGCGACCTTCACTTCTGCCTCCTCAGAGCCCCAACTTCCTTCTCTGGGACCAGGTGACAGCAGTGCTGCTCACCACGCAGGAGGCCCCGGGCGAGTGTGAGGTGGGACACGCCCTGGGCTCCGCTCGGAGCCTGGAGAAGACTGAGCCTGCGGAGGTGCAGGCGGTGGCGGTGGCCTTCTTGGCATTCAACAGTCAGTGCCTCTCCGTCCTGAGACCCGCTCTGGGCCTGAGACGGTCCATACCCAGAGGGAGAGGCTGCACCTCTGTGGGATACATCAGACCCTCGGTGACATGTGCTGAGAAAACCAGCAGCACGGAGAGGAGAGCCGACGAGGCTGGACGCCTGGAGGCAGCCCAGGGAACGGCGCGGCCCACACCGTCATGTAGGCGGAGAACCTGGGGGTCCGAGACCCACCCCCTGCCGGGTTGAGACTCTCAGGCCAGGGTGTCCTGGGGAGTCAGAGCCACAGCTGGGCCGTCTGTCGGGGGTGGCCTTCCCAGAGGCTGGGGCGCCGACTGCAAGTTCAGCAGAGCCGAGGAGGCATCTGCCCCTGGGGACATGGTCACAGTCCTCTGAGGAACTCTCTGCAGTCACACCAGCTGTCTCAGCCCGGGCTCTGGGGCGAAGTGCCATCTACTGGGCGGCCTGGCAGCCACAGAAACGTGGGCCTGGCCATCTGCGGCTGGAGCGTGGGCCGGGGGCTGGCCGGGCTGGTGCTGGAGGACCAGCATCCTGGCTCACAGACAGTGACCTTTCCTCGTGTCTTCCCGTGGGGGCACAGCAGCGAGGGGGGCCCTGGCCCCTTCTCATCAGGGCACTAACCCCATGTACGGGGCCCCACCCTCACAGCCTCCTCCCCTCCAAACGCCATCCTGCTGGGGACTCGATTCCAACCCGGGGCATTCGAGAGGACCCCCACATTTAGTTCATGACACCAGCCCCTGGGGTAACATCAGCTGGCCCCCAAAAGTGGGCTTGGGGATGCTTCCAGAAGGAATGCCACCTTGGCGCTGGAACCTGAAGACCCCTGGTATGGGGACACATGTGAGGGGACCCACAGGTGCCTCTGAGCTCAGTCCCCAGAGGGGCCCTTCCCTCGTCCTCACTGCGCCTACCACCCTCCCCCTCCCCTGCCCCTGCCTGAGCCAGCACCTCCACCCAGACCTCCCCGCCCTCAGCCTGTGGTCCCCGGGAGCCAACATGGGATGCCTTCCTGGGACGGCCACACAAGTGCTTTGTGACGATGAGAGAGTCATGTAACGCTGTGAAAGTGCGGGATGCACATCACACGTAAGCAAGTCTGATGGAAACCCTAAGATCTCAGTGTTTGAAGGTGAAACATAAAGTCATGTCATGGAGTCATGTGACATACACGTATGCACACACACACCTAGAGAGAGAGGTCTCCTTCGTATGAAGAGGCAGGCCCCCCAGAAGCACAGAAACAGCCTACAGAAGCGTGTTTCCTGCGGGTTGCGACGACATCGCTGGAGTTGAGCCCTTCGGGGAGAGAGGTGGTCTTTAAATACATTGAGTCGCGTGCAATAATGTAGCAATTTATTAAGCTGACACATTTTGTGTAAAAATTAGAATTCTGTTTCAATGGCATTTGAAAAAAAGAAGTATCACCAAGTGGGAGTGAAAATAGCCAGGCCTATTTCTAATCTTGGCACCGCAGCCTGCCGGCACCCACCAGCGGCGGCCCCGCCCCCAGCCCGCCCGCAGGATGCTCCACACGCGCCTGGCCGCCGCAGGCCTGGTCCTCAGGCCTCGGGGGCCACCACGGAGTCTGGCCCCTGCTACAGCATCCGTGTTGCCTGTGTGTGCACCCAGCATGGATGGCACGCAGACAGCCCCTCGCCCACACACATAGCCACAGCCCCACGCTGCCTCTGGAGGGCACCAGCTGAGATGTCCAAGGACGACAGCCCCCTGCGCCCCGGGCCACTCCCGGCGGGGGGGCCCTGTCCAATGCACAGCCGGCACAGGGGCGATGGGGGGTGGGCAGCACCAGTCTGCACCCTCGTCTTCCAGCTCCAAGAAGACAAGGGACGCAAGGTCACACCTGAATCCCTTCACTGTTGAAAACGGAGAACACGCAGCTTCGGTCAATAGTCTCCTCCGGTGACAGAGGTCTCGGGGCGCAGCAGAGGAGGCGGCTGAGCCCGATCTGCCCTCCCACCCCTAGGCAGACCCCCGTCCCCGCATGCTGGGGCTTTGTGCACTGGGAAGGGCCAGCCAGTGGGACCCAGTGGGAAGCTCCGGCAGGTGGTGGCAGAGTGTCTGTGCGCCAGAAAGGTCACGGGCAGAAGGACCGCCACTGCTGTGCCACCAGGGCCTGAGTGCCATTCCAGACCATCGTTGATGGCTCGGGCCACCACCGTGCCTCTGAAATGCACATGCCAGGCGCACACCCACTGTCACGGCCATTGTGGCTGCCGCATCTCCCGGCGTGAGCGGCGGCACCTGCAGACACTCCTCTGGCATTTAAGGAGAGGAAGGGGGAGGGGGCTATTACCAGTCGGTTTGCTTATTGGACAAGGACCCCCTGCCTTAGGAAGGGCCTTTAGGCTACTGAGCCGAGGCCCCTCCCCCCGAGGGCTCCGGGCCCCCTGCTCCAGGCCAAGCTGTGTGCCTTGGGGTGGACCATGCTCACCCGAGGCCTGGGGCACTAAGAAGGCCCAGAACCGCGTCCTCTGAGCACCCACCTCCACTGCTGGGCCTCGCATGGGCCATTTCCCACCCCTGACACCTCGGGGTCCCCCGCCCCATCCGCAGTTCCCAGACCAACACGTGAGGGGTTTGTGCAGCGTCCAACCAGCACATCTCAGCCTCCTCCCAGCGCAGTGCCCTGGGCGAGGCTGCGGAACGGGACAGTGGGGGGACAGGTCACCCGACACTCCCCTCCCAAGGAGGGAACTCCAGGTACCTTAAAGAGGTGTTTGCAAAGAGGTGTGGCCCTCCTGGGAGAGGGGGACTGGGGAAGGGACTGTGAGGGAGGGCTGCATGGAGGAGGCGGCATCCAGCACTCCTTAGCTGTGCCCAGCACAGGCAGGGGCTGAGTTATTGCTGCACGTGGGTGGCGGTGTACTCGCCTGGCCGTCAGAGGGAGAGCTCGAGGCCCACGGCTGAAAGTGCCCTTGCATGGGAGTCCCCACTGGGGCCCTCCTGCTTCCTGCCTCCCCACCACGTACTCGGCCCTTCTCGCCTGGCCCACCCACCGCCTCCATTCGAATCCCAGCTGGGCTGGGCCCAGGGAATCCACAAGGGGCTTCTTTCATCAGAGGGCCCGAGCCACGTGCCTGTGCTGATGCCACGTCACAGGACTGACCGCAGGTTCCGGGCCTACTGTGCCACCTGGGCATGTCCCCTCTCCCGGCCTGTGAAAAAACATGCTTATCTGCCATCTCTCCCTCTGGCGACGCTGTGGCTTCACAGACCTCGGGCTTGCTCTCCACTGAACACACCCACGTGCCAATTTGTCCATGCGGGCGTGGCCTTGGACTCCACCACCCACCTCCTTTCCGTGTATCGCCTGTTCCTTCATGCACCCAACAAACACTCATCGAAAGCTAAGGACCAGACACGGTGTGGGGGGTCACAGCCAGCAGGCGCAAGTGCCCCTCTTGGGGTGCAACACTTCCAGAGCACCAGAAAGTCTTCTGTGGCATCTCCCACACCAGCGCCCTCACATGGTGGCCAAGGTCTCACTGGACTCTGCTGTCTTTCTCTGAGGACTCCCGGTGAGGAGCAGACCCAGGGAAGCAACGTCCGCCGAAGCACACAGGGGGCGTGGCCGACCCAACTCCCACCCCCTCGCAGAGAGCTGAGTCGGGCATTGCCTCCCCTGGGTCCAGCTCAGGGGCTCTGCTGCACCGCTCTGGGCTGCTGCGTGCGAGCCCAGAGAGCCTGCTCGACACCCGCCCTGTGTGCCGGAGGTGCGCTGTCTCAGGGGCTCCCTGAACCCAGACAGCGGCCCTCAAAAAGCTCCAGAACCAGAGGCGTCCAACCCAGGGCCCAGGAGGGGTGTGAACTCAGCCCAACACAAAATCGAAAGTTTACTTAAAACATCATGAGATTTTTGTGAGATTACGTGTGGCAATGTATTTTGGCCATGTATTTAATGGGTGGCCCAAGACAACTCTCCTTCCAGTGTGGCCCAGAGACGCCACACGGTCGGACTGTTCTGCAACCTTACCGTGGGCTCTGCCCCGGGCCCACACGTGAGACCTGAGTGCAGAGCGTCGGACGATGGAGGGACAGGTGGCGCCACCTCAGGGCTGGAACTGAGCCCAAAGGCCACATGGGATGGGTTGGGGACATCTCCATGGCTCACCCCGGAGAGCCACCAAGTCAACTGTCGCAGCCCCCAGACACCCCAGACACGTGTGCACCCCCCACCCCGATCCAGCCTCCCACCCCCAACCGTGGGCGCCATCACAGTCC
This sequence comes from Tonatia bakeri, assembly GCA_004024845.1. Taxonomy (NCBI): domain Eukaryota; kingdom Metazoa; phylum Chordata; class Mammalia; order Chiroptera; family Phyllostomidae; genus Tonatia; species Tonatia bakeri. The sequence continues at coordinate 35,700 of PVIA01007600.1, read as the reverse complement.
GCCTGAGTCTCCACGGCAGAGAAGGACGCCGGGCCAGCACACAGTCCAGGGTGTCTGCGGCGACTGCTGCCCCATGGGGCCACGCTCGTGTGCACCCCGGCGTTGAGCTCTCGTGGCTGCCGCCCCTGCCTCTCCTCTGCCCTCCGACCACCTCTGTTCTGCTCTCAACTCTCCTCTCAACGCAGAACCGAATGCTCAGATCTTTCTATACAAAGTGTCCGCATACGACTGATTACTCGTGTGCTCTGGGCCTTCAGGAGTTTTTTGATTTTAGTAAAACAAGCTAATGGGGGCCGGGTGCAGGGGACAGAGCGGGAGGCAGAGCAGCTCCGGGCCTCCCTCCTGCTTGGCGAGCGTGACCGTGTGCGGCTGGCAGGGGCGGCTCCCCGGGCGCCAGGTGAACCACAGCGAGGCGGGCCCATCCGACAACAGAGCTTCCTGACACTCTGCCACCAAACTTCATCGGCTGGGGGGCGGAGGGGGGGCTGCCGGGGCCACATGCTCAGCCCAGACTGCAGGGAACCCCCCTCAGCAGAAGTTCGGAGACCTCGCTGGCAGGTGTGGGTCCTCCCAAAGCAGCCGGGGCTCCTGCACCCAAACAAACATGGCCACACCTTGACCTGGTTCCAAAGGTCAGAAATGGCTCGGAAGGACCCTTGGCCCTCCCCCAGCCGCAGTGATCGGGGGAGGCCTGTGCTCCTGCCGTCCCCCCACCGCCCCGGCCATGGGAAAGGGCTCCGCGTTCTGGATCTGCCTTCCTTCCTCCTCTTGCTCCATGTGTCTATAAAATGAGCCTTTTAATCCAGCAAAGCCTGTCACATTTTCAATTTCTGTGCTAACTAAAACAACAAAAAGTAAATTAGTGTTGCATATGTAACGGGCACCGGGAAAAAAGCGTCGGCAGGAAATTCTATTAGCCCGCCGCCTGGCCCCTCGTGCTCGACACGGGCAGGACGACTTCCACAGCAAAGCCGCACATTTCCTCCAACAAAGGGTTGACGTTCCCCGAAATGTCAGCCGAAGTTGCCAGCAGACACTCACTCACGGCTGCCGATGAGGGAGCTGTGCTCACGCACGTTTTCACAGGGACACATGCAGGAGGGGAAAAAAGAAAATCTTCTGGTGGTTAAAAAATCAGAGTCACGATGGCCGCCCAGAACTACGGGCGCTGAGGGACGGGCGAGAAACAAAAAGAAAAAAAAGTGAGTGATGGCAAGGGAGATATTTAAGGAAAGCAATGATTGAACTTTCAAAAAAAAATCCTGCAGACTCAAAATGCTGGCGGCAGACTGATTGCTATTTTCACCAAAGCTGCTGATTTCGGAGAGGTCTTCTCCTTTTACACGTTCGTGTCTCGCACACGCACGTGGGGCGTGATGGCGCTGGCCTCGGGGCGGCTCGCGGGGCCGCGGCCCAGGGCTGGCCAGTCGGAGGCACGCGGGCGCCCGGTGAAACCACCTAGCGTGTGCTTTATCTCGGCCGCGGCCACGGGATTTACCTATCTGTCCCGCTGCAGACCCACTCATTGAGTGGGAGCCAAGAGCACACGATTGTGCTAATTAATCTGCTATTGTAAGTGAGGAGCAGCTGCAGCGGCCGCGCCGAGACGTTGTCAAAGGAAAACAATGTCACGTTAAGCCTCCGACTGTGTATTCTGTTACAAAGAGCGCTCCGGAGAAGTTAAATTCATAAATCACAGATCGTTTTTATAATAATAATAAATAATATCTGACCTTTAAAAGGAAGGTTTGAGTGTTCTTAATTTCGGCTTGAAATCCGTTCTGATATATGATACCTCAGCTTTAACCCAATGCTTTGTTTTCAAAACAAACATTCTCCAGAAAGGATGGGAAGGGAAGGAGCTATAGCAATGACCTCGGACTGCCCGAGGTCCGCGCCATTGTGGTTCTAACAAAGATCAGAGCCCAAAATATCAAGTTAAAAGAAAAACTTGTTGGCATGCGTCCAATGTCTCATATAATAAAAACGCAATTTCTAATACTATGCAGAAATGGAGAGAAAGGGGACATTCATTATGGGAAACACACATATTATTTACACGGGCTTTATCCTCGTTATGCAGATAAGGCACAGAGAGCACTTTCTGTCTAATTAATATTCGGTGCCCCTCCACGGTCCAACCTTCCCGCCCCCACCCTCGCCCAGCACACAGCCGGGACTCGGCGCACGCTGCACCCGGGACGGGCCCTGGGACAAAGGGACGGAGTGCCCAGTGCCGGTGCTTCATCCAGGGCCAGAAACTGTGAAGTCCGAGGGGCAGCAGCAGGCTCGACGCGGACTGCAGAGTTGAACTAGACGAACAGGATTTTTTAAAGAGCGGTGTCCTGCTTATGTTTGCAGAGCACTCACTTTTAAAATATGCTGGGCGCCCCCAAAAGGCCCGGGGTGGGGTCCCCCACACTCTGACGTAAGTACTGCCCTGTCCTGCCCCCAAGGGGGCTTGGGGGTCCCGCAAAGCCGATGCTGTGATTTCCAGCCCTGATGTTTTAAAAGCGTGCTTCTTAGCACGTGGACCATCATATTAGCCAGTGGCCATCCTCCCCGTTTCTAAGTGAAAAATCCGTGTGCGAGAGAAGACAGACCACGAGAAGGCGGGGATAGACCCGGCCAGAGGGTCCCGGTCCTGGAGCCCGTCCCCTTTGTTCTGGAAGATCACAGCAAAAGAAATCTATTTTTAGCTTCGGACTGGCGTTGCATCGCCAGGTAGGAGCATCGATCGGGCCTCGGGGGAGGGCCCCCGCAGTGCCGCCCCCCACAGCCCCCACAGCCGCTGCAGCCTCCTGTGCCGAAGAAGCAGGCACTCCAGGAAGGCAAACGTGGATGGACGCACAGCCCTGACCCAGAAAAACCGAGAAAATGGAAGAGGGACGGCCTCCCGGCCCCGTCGGCCCCCCTCGTGCCCGTGCAGGGCCCCACCCCCACAGCGCTGTTCTTCCCGAAAGTCGCTTCTCTTAGATGACACTTTAAAGGAGTCCGTGGGAGGAAAAGTATTATGGAGACGCAATTACCCCATATGCCTGCCCCTGAGTCAGGCCACAGCTGACCATTTATCTCAGGAAGTTGGGTGTCCCCGCCTGCAGCCACAGCAGAGGGTCCCCAGAACACCTTGGGAGACGTGTCCGCCGAGGCTAAAAACTTTCCAAGGCGTTTTGCCTTCTCACCCACCCCCCGCAGCCCCCCCAGCCCGTGCGGTGACCCCCCACGGCAGCCCCGCCCCCCGGGCAGCTGGCCTGTGAGTCACGGGCCAGGGTGCAGGCACACAAAGTCCCCATTATCACCAACTCCTGCACCCGCTCTTCCAAACCCAACGTTTTCGCTTTACAATGTAAAAGCCCTTCTCTTCTCAGACCGAAATAACATCTCTGCAGTGGGCAACCCCGAATGCTTGACATTTCCCAGGGCTCTGCCAGCGCAGGAGCCACCGTCCCCTTGGGGAGCTGAGGACACGCTCTGGAGACGGTGGCCTTTGGGGAACAATCGCGCCTCAGTCCTGCTTACAGGAAACCCACGTGGGAGGAGGGACAACGCCCGCTGCTGGCGGCACGGCGCTCTTCATCCAAGTGTGCCCAGTCGTCCCCACGGCGAGGGGGCCCACAGGGACCCCACAGACGTGCCACGCAAGGGCGAGTTGGAAATCAGTGCCCCAGCTCCTGCGTCCACCATGGGGTCAGCCAGAGGTGTTCCCCTGATTTCCCACCTGTGAGATCATTCAGGTGGACCACACGGAACCCGGAGAGAAAGAGTCTGAGAACCACAGAGCTCGAATTCTGAACAATCTGTGACTCTCCACCCGATTCCAGAAAAGGTGCCCAATGGGACCCTTCCCCCAGTCACAGGAAGTGAGGGGTCCCCACCAGCCAATCCAGGGCTTATCAGAGAACGCAACTCAAGATTTTGCTGACTCGGCCGCAAAACTATTGGCTGGCTTAAGAAGCAGTCAACTGAGTAGAAAAAAAAAAGTCAGCAAAGGTTCCTATCCTCCCATGATCCTTGTTTTTCTGGCGGGTTTGAGTGCTGTTGAACCAAGCCAGAGCTTCGCACACCTTCTGACTCGGTCAGAACACAAGCGCGGGCACCTCAGGGGCCTCGACGAGACAGGCGTGGGTGGGCCGGGAGCAACGGGGGGCCCATCCCCGAGCTGCACCTCGGAGGGCTCGAGAAACAGTCAGGGATGGAGCGACTCGTGATCACACACCCCAGCCCCACAGGCCAGCAGGGCTTCCCCGCAGGTCTTCAGCTTCTACAAAAACCCTTGATGTTTCTTTGTAACGGGACCCCACATTCGCCAGAAAAGTTGTCCAACGGAGGTGTAAACAAGAAAAGCGAAGTCACTTCTGCTCTACCACCTGACCATGGGTATGAATGATACTTTCTAACCCGGTGTGAGTGGGACTAATGTGTATTTTAATGGGGCAATGCGAGGGTGCTACAGAGTTTCAATCCCGCTCGCACTGGTAAAACCCCGTGAATGTATGCTACAGCTGTTCCCACATGGGCTGTCGGCGGCCACGGAGCACGAGGCCGGCGCTGGGCGGGCGTCTTCTTGCTCCTCATGTTCTGTGTTAAGTTCCCTCTTCCCTCGAGCCCCCCGGGAGCGACAGGCCTTGTCCTGCATCAGGTTTGCGAGGCAGTTGGCTGTGGCATTTCACAACAGCCCCCGGTCCCGAGAGGGCGGCTGCCAAGGGCCCGAGGCCCACGCGAGGGTCCTGCCGTTCCCTGATCTTTGTGGAGAAACCCCAGTGAGCAGTCCCCACACTGGATGCCGCCCTGATGCCATAGGAACTGGCACTGCTGTGTAGAGTGGAGACAGCAGCAATGAATCTCAGAGGGCTGTCAAGGCCAGGAAGAAGCCAACCTCCAACCGAGGGGGGACATCTTGCCGAAAGCCGCCCGAGTGGTAGACACAAACCCGGGGCCTGTGGCCACTCCACGGGGAGAAGAACTTGGGCAGGGAGCAGGGATGTGCCTCTGCAGCCCGGAGCCCACCCTGACCTGCACCTGCCCCACCGTCCTCCCCCGGGCTGGGCAAAGGCCACAAACCAGGGACCATGGGAACCCGTGCTGGGTGTGTCCGCTGAGACACAACAGGATTTTCTTTTCATGGCTTTTTAGAATCCATAAGAAGCTGTGCCCCTTGTGGCCTGGAAGATCACATCTGCTCATGAAGGGACGAAGGAGAAAAAGACAACACAGCCCCCTGATTCCAGTGGTGGGTCAGGGTCAATTCCAAAAGAACCCCGAGAAGCAGTGGGAAGGAACGGGCACTTCTGGGAGCCGGACTGGGGGCATCCAGCCGAGGGGCAGACATCCTCCAGGGCCGCTGACAGCGCCACGCCCAGGAGGAAAAGGAAAAGGCGCCATGTGTGAGCTCTAAAGACAGGGTCCAGACCCGTCCAGGCCAAGCAGGCTCTGCCCAGGACAAGTCCAGGCTGCTCACGGTCACCCTGGCTGGGAAGGGAGCTGTCAGCAGGCAGGGGGTCGAAGTGGGAGAAGACCGGGCAGGAGGCTGGGGCGGCAGATGTGTGAGGCCACCACCGATGGCCACAGTGAGAGGCGTGGCTCCCGGCAGACGCCCCACGCGCCCGGTGGTGTTTCTGAAGCTGCCTCCTGACATTTTAAGCCGAGAGTTTTATTGCTGCTGAAACCGTACAGTCGAAAGGGAAATTGAACAGCCCTCTCTCCAAATCATCTGATTTATAGAAATTGAAATTGATTCATATAATTGGAGACCACTAATTATACGAGTTGAAGAAGAAAGATTGCGTGCCAAAGTTCTAATTGCCGAACCATCAAAGTGAGTCAAGATTTGTTTCAGGAAATGGGGGAAACTGTCGTTTTGGGTGGGATGCCAGGGGACGAGATCCCTTATGCTTAACACTCGGCCTCGGCCCCTCGCGCGAGGTTTTCTGAGAACAAACAGTGCGTGCCATGGGTGGGGGAGGGGCTTTCTAACGCTTTTCTGTGGTCTGGAAGGAACGTCACACAGCAGAGGACACACGGGAGAGGAAGCCTGCAAGGGCCCCGAGTTATGCCTGGAGCCCCGCCCCCGCACGCAAGTTCCGAGTCTGTTTCCCACGCACGTCTCCGTCCGCGGCCACTAGCACGTCCTCGCTCAGCAGCGCTTCCTTCTTTGGTCCTTTTGTCCCGAAAACCGTCATCTCAACCGACGGGGCCCCGCCCACGGAGGAGCCCGGCGCCCGCCGCCCACCCCAACGCCGTGCACTTAGCTCGGCTGTGCCCCATTTTAATTTTCAACGTCTCAGATGAGGCTATGATGAACGTTTTCATGCATTCGGCTTTTTTCCTGCCGGGCATGCATTCCTTAAAATAGAGCCTCACAAGCGGAATGGCAGCGAGGCCGGCCAGCGGGAGGTGCTTTCACTGCTGGTGGGTGCCGCTCGGTGGCCTCTCGCTGGGTCCCAGCCACTTAGAGTGCCACCAGCACGGCAGGCGCCCTGGCCCCTGACCCACAGCAGCCAGGGGGATCCCGCTTTTAATGTTTGTTCTCATTCAATAGACAAAAAAATGGTAGCTGGCTCTTTAAATTTGCAACCCTTACATCCAAGAGAAGGTGGCCTGAGTTCCTTCCCTTCACTCGTTCTCCTTCCTCTTGGGTGAATTAGGGGTCCTTGCCCTTCATCTGAACCAAGGCAGTGTCTGTGGGGCGCTTGGGCCAAGGAGCCCCGAACCAGAGACGGAACTGCAGAAAATGTGTCCTGTCCTTTCCTGATGACCCTGGCCCCCGCAAAGTGAGGGGGACCCCCTCACCAGGCCCAGAGCTGCGTCCACCCGAGCCCACGTCCTCCCACTGCGGGAGGGCCGGGCTGGCAGCCTGATAAAGGCAGGTTTATAACATCTTCCTCAGAAATTTGATTTTGCTAATGAGGTAGACCAAATTAAGAAAAAAACCTGAGAAAGTGACATTAATTTGGAACAACGAAACAAAACCAACAATGGTTTGATTTTCCACTCTGCAAACCTTATAGCACTTTACAAACAAAGTAATTAATCCTTAGAACAAAGAAGAGATACCCCCATCTTTCCTGAGTCCCTGAAAAATTAAGAGCCATTACCATGAGTTTTACAGTCTTGGCTAAAGAGACCGAGAGAAGATGGAGGGACGGACAGAAGAAGGAAGGAAGGGAGGGAGGGAGGACGGACGGGAGGGAGGAAGGAGAAAGGGAAGGAGGAAAGAAGGCCAGCGAGCAGACGAGGCATGGGGGGCTCTCGAAGGGGGATCTTTAAGAACAGCCAGACAGTGTCCCAGGTTCTCCAACCTACGGACGTGGAAAGGGGACGCGGAACGCCCCAGGCGGGGGACGGGCGTTGGAGGTGGGCAGCTGAAGGGAACGAGCTGGAGATGCTCCCAAATAGACTGTGGTGACAGCTCACGACTCTCAAACACAGTGGGAATCGCTGCATTGTGCTCTGTACACGGGTGAACCGCGTGGGGCGCGAGCTAGATCTTAATAAGGCCGGTGCCAGGAAAACCGCTGGGCCGGGAGGGAGCCTCCTGATGGGGAGCAGGGGGCCAGGCAGGCACTGCCAGCCCAGACGGGCACAGGTGCCTGTCCTCCCAGAAGAGGGCCACACACATCGGGGCTGAGTTTGGATTTCTGGAACATTCCTTCGTTCGTTCATTCACTCCAGTGCAGGGAGAGGGCCTGGATGACTGGGTGTGGGAGGGAGGGAAGAACCCTGGACTGGGGTGGAAGACACACGGGGGGCGGGCGGCTGGGCCACGGAGACTCCAGGGATTGGGCCCAGGCCGGCCAGACGGTGGGGCTCACGGGCATGCTGTCTGTCCGGGAGCCCCGAGATGTGGCGGGGGGTGGGCAGCCCTGCAGGGATGGTGTGGGGTCTGAGCCAGGGGTCTGAGACAATCACAGCGGGCCTCCACCATACACAGGCACACTTGTGTGCGCACACACACGCGTGCCTATGGACAACTGCACACACCCACAACCGTGCACAGGTATGTAAACCCACACGTGCACACACAGAAGCATCTGTCAGGTACATGAGTGATCGGCTGGTGACCTGAATGAACGTGGGGAGAAGGCGGGGCAGGCTGTGAGGGAGTCTTCACCACGGCAGCTGGGATGGCCGTGACCGCCCTCGGCGAGGGCCTCGGAACATAAGCGGGACGGCGGCAGCAAACAGGCCCTGTAAGCAGTTCTCTGCAGAGCAAACGACGGGCTCAGGGAGGCTGCTGTGCGGAGCCACAGGGACACGGAGTCCCAGAGCGGCGCACGGCCCAGACAGGGTAGTTCTGTCTGCTGCCCAGAGGGAGGTCGTGAGACGGAGGATGGACTTGCCCAGCGGCGACAACCCGAGACAGATGGACAGACAGACAGGCCTTCGGAGAGACCTGCTCACCTGGAAGCCCCGAGTCCCACCTCGAGCCCCGAAAGAGCCTGCAAGAGACGGCTGAGGGCTGTGAGGGGGACTGGGTCTGCAGGGCAGGGGCAGGGACCGGACCAGGACTGGGAGCCCGACACAGTGCAGGCGCAAACGAGCAGAGAGCAGCCACCCAACAGCCCAGCAAGGGCTCCCGGGACCAGGCTGTGATTCTGGAAGCCCAGAGGTGCAGACCGGGCCAGGCAGGGCCGGCGTAGAGAGAACTCAGGCGCGCAGAGAGCTCTGAGAGTGCCTGACCCCACACAGGGCACGGGGCTGGACGGAGCGCAGGGAGGAGCAGCGTTACTGGCATCTCCCGCACCCGGTTGGAGAAGGTCACCCACCACCACCGTGTCTCCCTCCACTAGAGGAGTGGCTGCAGCAGTGCAGTCCCCCGTGGGACTTTCCTTGGGCTCCCCTGCACCCTGCTGGGGCCATGTGACCAAGTCCAGGACGAGGGGACTGGGCCAGGGAAGGCCCACTTCCCCATCTTTCCAGGACCCTGGCGTGGTGCCCTGGTCCCCTGGCCCAGACAGAAGCCTTCCCACCGTTGGCTACCACCCTTTCGGACCTGGGGACAGTTCACCGGCCTGGCCCCTCAGGAAGGCCCTCAGGTCCAGCCCTGGCTGGACTTCCTGTGAGGGACCAAAGGGGAACCGAGTGCCACTGCCGTTCTGGGGTGGGTACAACCTCGGCTGGCAGGACCCTAATGAAGCGCAGGCCTGAGCCCCAGCGCAGCAACCAGGATTGGGGCAAGACCAGCTCATCAAGGCCCCTGCGAAGGCACTTCCTGGGAGTGGGGACACTTCCCTTGGGGGGGGCACAGAGTCCGTGGACCCCAGACTGGCAAACACGGGCCCCGACAGGAGGGGCCACAGGCACTAACCACGCAGGACCAGTGGGCCACGGGACAAAACAGCAAGGCAGGGCTCGCAGCAACACAAGCCCGGTACCCTGACCCTGGGAGAGTCTTCCAGGACCCCCAGGAAGCCCCGGACCATGAGAGCACACTTTCTGGAGCAGAGTTCAAGGCCGAAAAAAGGGGGCGAGAGGGTGACAGCGTGGGCTGGGTGCTCTCTGTGCTGTACTGCCTGCTTCGGTGCAGAGGACAAGGGCCGTGTGACTCTCAGGACGGTCATGGGAGGAGGTTCTGTCACCTGCCCCACCCCCGTGTACTGTCATACATGTAGCCGAGAATCCAGGCTCCTGGTGAGCAGCTGGGATGCAGGCCAAGGCAAGGGCCCGGCCTGCCTGGGGGCCGCCCAGGATCCCCGCCCCTGCAGCACTGACTGGAGCCCCCAGACCCCGCTCAGCCCCCTGGGGGCTGCTGCCGGGGTGTGGGAGCAGAGGCAGGCCCCGGGCACCGCCAGCCCCAGCCCAGCAGCGTGAGACTGCGGAACCCTCCCAACCTTGAAGCGTCTGCCCAGGAGGCACCCCGGACACTTGGACCAAATCAGCCAAAGTGACTTCATAGCAGATATTTCTTCACACCTGATTCTCGGGGTCAGGCACGAAGCTCTCTCCTGGGAAAGACGACACCCGAACTGTGTGCGGAATCTGCGCTCTGCCTCATGAGCCAGCAGCACCCCAGCCCCACCCACCCCCGGCTGCCCGATCTGGCCGGGGCACAGTGGCCAGGCCCCGGGGAGCCGCCCAGGGCTCTTCCTCTTCCTCCTTTTGAGTGGGACTCCCCAGAGAGGGTCCACAGGCTCTCATCTCTGTGGAGTAAGGAAGCTGGGACCTACCCATCTCCAGACAACAGAGGATCCCTGAGGCGAAGGGAAAGACCTTTTATCTAAAATTCTAGATGGTGATAACTGCCATGAAATTCCACTCGACTCTCTCATTCATCAGCTAAACTCGGGACTTGGCGGCTCCCAGGCTGTTCCGCTGCCCTCCGCAAAGCCGCTGGGGAAGACCCCAGGACCCGAGCGCCCCAGCCATCACGCCAGGCCATTTCCCAGGCTGTGTGCAAAGCGGCAGGCCCGGCCTGTGCCGCAGAGCCCTGCTTTCTCCGGCCAGCGGAGTGGAAGTCCTGCCGCAGGGACGCGCATCCGAAGGGGGGCCGAAGCTCCTTAGCCCACGCCGGGGAGGCTGCTGATTCGTCAACGGCGAGGACGTCCCACCACCGTGGGGGGCGGGGGGGGGTCACTCGGCACCCTCATCCCACCGGCCGACTGCGCATCCCGAACACCGTGAGGTCTGGACTGTCTGGTTGCATCATGAGCTGCTCTCGGCCCAGACGGCCACGTGGACCAGATGCCAGCCTGCCTCACAGGATTCGGATCCTGGTTGGGAGACGGACCTCGTGCCAGCGGAGCCCACACCGGACAACCGCCAACAGCTACACAGGAGTGAAGGGAGGGTTAGGGACCGGCAAGGGGCGGGGCCGCAGAGGTGGGCTCCGACTGGCCAGGGTGGGGGCTCAGGGGAGCGCGGAGGGGCGTGGCTTTGGGCGGAGAGGGCGTGGCTTTGGGTGGAGAGGGCGGGGACAGGGCCGGCGAAGCCAAAGCGACAGCAGAGTCCTGAGCAGGGCGGCACAGCGGAGAAAGCCTGTGGGTCAGAGCAGCCTCGGGACCCGACGCCTGAGGCAGGCAGACGAGGTTGGCCGTCTTGTAAGAACTCACTAGAAGCTTCTAGACAATCTCCCCTCCTCACTGGGGTTTGGAGGGGCGACCAGGAGACAGCGGGCCGGAGTGGTCCCAGCAAGTCCGGCCTCCAACCACAGGGGTGCGCCGCAGCAGGTGAGGCGCGGGGGGGGGGCGGGGGATCTCCCCCTTCCTTCTCGGCTCAGAGTCAAACCCACAGAACAGCCTCCGAAGGGACTCTGTCCGCGCTCTTTGCGGAGCCATGTCCCTCCATGAGCAGCCAGCACCACGCAGGCCGGCCCTCACCGCCGCCCTCAGAGGCCGATTCGCATCCGTTCCGAACAGCGTGCCCCCCCATCAACGTGCTCTCACTGAGCAGATCCCTGCGCACCCGTAACTCACACGTTACATCACTGCAATTGTTCATCTAAAAAAAAATCCTAGATGAGGACCAGGCGCCCCTAATGCTGCAACGCTGGCGTCCAGAGCACAGGGACTGACATCGCTGGAAACCAATGACATCACACAAGACACAGCAGGGTCACTTTGAAAGAGGGAAGGGGAGACCAGTCGTCGCAGAGGGAGGAAGCCGAGGGCGCCGGGGTCCACCTTGGCCGCAGGCGGGAGGGGCGTCTTAGCGCAGAGGCCGGACTTTTCCCAACCCAGAACAGGGGGCCCACACCCGCCCACCTCACCGAGCGTCCCTAACGAACCTCAAGATCCTGTCCTCATCACGTTCCCCCCCAAAAAACACGCAGCGAAGTTCACCACAAAGTGAGAAGTTCCAAGGGACATTGCAGGAGCAGCAGCGGACCGCTGAGCAGGCTCAGGCCAGCTCTGCAGGGTCAAGCAGAGGAGACAAGGGGCAGGGGGAGGGGAGGCAGGAGGGCCCCACTGGGCTGGGTGTGGCCAGAGTTTGGGGGCCTGTGGGGCCACTCCCACACGTGCTCCCAGAGGGCATCCCCTGTGCCACTGACCCCCGCAGCCTGAGGAGGAGGAAGAGAGTGGCGGGCATCTGAGATGTCCCCCCTTTGGGGAATGGCTATAAAAATAATGCCGTACTATGTGGCCTGCCCATTCATTCGATGTCACCACGCCATGCCACCCGGACAGGCCAAGGAGGGGACCACACCTCAGCATGGAAATAAGGTGCCCCCGAAACCAAGCTGCGGGGGGAAGAGCGAGTCAGGGATCTGCAGGCTGTGCACTCACGGGGAGGACGGGACTGGACAGCAGGGAGGGAAGGATGCACTGCAGCAGACAGCTCCAGACTCCGTGACGAGGGATGGAATCCTGCCCTTTGGGATGGCCCGGCTGGCCCGGGAGAGCCCCATGCCGAGTGAAATGAGCCCGCTGGAGGAAGACAAGTCCCGTGTGACCTCGCCCGTGCGTGGGATCAACAGAACAAAACCAACCAGCCAGTGAAGCAAAACCCTCAGGTGTGGAAAAGAGACTGCGCTCCTCAGAGGAGAGGGGGGCGGGGTGGGCAGCGTGGGGGCAGGTCGAGGGGTGGGGACCAGTCGATGGACTCACCAGGCGGCACTGTGCAGCGTGCGGGAAGATCAAAGTTGGCGCCGTGCATCTGGAAGCCGTACGACATTCCACACCGATGCCACCTGAGTTTGTTCGGCAGGGAGGGAGGGAAGGAGGGAGGGAGGGTGCATGGCCCAAGGTGAGACCGGCCCGGGTGGCCAATGGCAGCAGCGGGAGCGTGGGGACAGAGGGGATAGGACGTGGGTTCTGTGGGACCCAGTCCGCTGTAACATTCCCTTGGCTGTGAGGGCCAGCCGCCGCCCCGTCTGGGTGCTGGAGGACGGGGACGAACGGTGAGTCTGGAGCAGTGATTAATAATGGGGACCTGCTCCTGCACCGCCTCTGACTGTAAACATCAGCCTTAATTAACAGTGATCAGCGCGAGCAGGACGAGGACCCAAACTGCTCTCATGCACCACTTGGGGCTTCCTGCAGCCTTGCCTGGCCGTGCTCAGGCTTGGCACCTGCTGGAGTGAGAAGGGGTGCAGGGGGGCTCACCCAGGACTAGGCCAAGCCACCCCAGGACCCCAAAGCTCCCCAAGTGTCCGCTGGAGGGGTATCGGGGAGGGAAGACCACAAGAGGCCAGAGGAGCCACTGCTCGGCGTCTGCACCGGCAAACACCTTCATCCCTCCCCCACACAGCCACACGGGGCCATGGTCCCCGCCACTCCTCGCTGGCTTGCTCACTTCGCCTCTGCCTCCGCTCGTCCCCGGCCCCCACCACTGCCTGTCCTGCTCTGCAGTCACAGACTCGAGTGACAAGGCAGAGGCCCCATGTCCCCCACGCACCTGGGAACACATTCATCGAGCGTGTACCATGTGCCGGGCACTCTGCCTGCCTCTGGTCCTAACCTCCTCACAGCCTGGAGACCAGCACCTCCCACAGAGTGGGTGAGCGTCTGGGGCGCAGTGCTGCCTCGCTGGAGGTGGCCCTGGACCTAGGTCGGCCCAACTCCACGGTACCTCTGCTGGGAGGGGATAGGGCCCCCGGCCAGGACGGATGGGCACCAGGGCAGCGCGCTGTGGGTGCTTGGCACCGTGAAGGGATGGCACGTTCCGAGGCCGGGGGACAGTGTGGGACAGCTGGGCAGCTCCAGACACCACTCATAGTCCGCCCGCTGCCACACGCTCCCTTCAGGCGGGAGTTAAGGTTCCGACAGGCAGCGCGGAGCAGAGCTCAAAGATGCATTTGTGGTGATCTCACGGGAGCCAAGTACAGCGTTCAGGGCACGGACCAGAACTGTCCCTGTGATGGTATCGACAGAAGGACGGGCTCCCCCACACCTGTGCCTGGAGGTGCGCTGATCCATCACAGCGCCAGCGACGCGGTGTTCCCCCGGGAGGCTCCTCCATCACCGAGAACCAGCCACTTATTAATTTCTGCAACAAGTCCTCAACTTCATTACTCACTTTGCAGATCTCACAGCGTGTTTACATAATCTCTCTCTGGCTGCGGGAGCCACGTCCCCCGGCAGCCGTGGCGGCGAGAGAGCGGGCGTCGTTAGGGACGGTGATATGAAGAGCCCGCCGCGCAGGGCGATTAAACAGCCCGGCATCTGCCCGACTCTGCGGCAGGGACTCCCGAACCCAGGGTCAGAATCTGCTCGCAAGATGCTGACCAGCAAAGCACATTTTAACTCAGCACCACAAATAAAGCTCCGCGCCATCTGGCCACTGGGCAGCTCTGTCGGCTCCTCCGAACAGCAGTGAGGACCAGGCAGAAGGCGGCGCGGGGAGGCTCCACCCTCACTGAGGCTGCCGCCGGCGCGCCTAAGGCCAGGCCCAGTCTGCCTTCCCTCCAGTGTCCCACCCGCGCACCAGGGTGCCCAGAGTGGTGGCCTGTGGTGCATTTTCTAAGTGAGATCGTCCAAGGTCCTTCCGAGGGAAGTGCTGCCCTTGGCGAAGAGAAGAAGAGAAAATCCCCCCGAAATAAAGTGGGCACTGTCTCTAAAACGATGGAGCGTCTCCACGCACAGCCCCCGAGCACGCCCCGACCCTGCTATCTCTGTCCTGGCAGAGCTTGGCGCTCAGGTCACAGCTTCCCTGCATCCACAGGCCGGTGTCTCGGCGGGCACGTCACTCACCTGAGACAAGCGTACCAGTGGCCACATGTGGCTCCTCCCCAGCCAACTGCCCTCTCAGCGGCCAGGGCTCCCCCGACCTGGGCCTGCGGGGCTCTGGGGCAGCCAGGGGGCCTGATAGTAGTCCCACAAGCAGGGCCAGCTTCCCAGATCACCACCGGTGGGTTACTCAGGGTGTCACACGTGGACCCTGGCCAGGTTCATGTTCTATGATCACTACGTTGAAATTCTCACTAATACTGACCAATTCTGAACAGGACCCAGCTTTTCACTTTGCCCCCAGCTGGCCCTGCCCACCAGCTGGCTGTGAAAGGCGTGTGGCTTTTCACCGTCTGCCAAACAGGCCTCGGCCAGGCCCAGGGTCTGCACCTCCGGGAGGAGGCTGGCTGACAGGGACCCCCTTCGTCTGGGGTGGGAGTGGCACCCCACCTCCAAGTGCTTCCTCCCCATCACCCGGGAACCAGGGCTCACCCCAAGGGAACCTCAGACAGACCCCTGACCAGTCACCCCTCTGCCTGCCGAAGTTGCCCCGAGCCAGGGAAGCTGGAGAAACGGCCACCGCCCAGAGCTACTGAGTGGCACACAGTGACGAGGATGTAGCCAGTGGAGAGGTCAGAGGCGGACGGGACCCCCAGGGGGCTCTGTGCTTTCCACTCAGTTTGGCTGTGACTCAAACACCATCCCCCCAAAATGCAGTGCATTAACTTAGACTGAAAGCTCACTGTGGTGGGCTCCTGGGCGGAACCCCGTACAGGTCAGGACCTCAGAAAGTAGCTGAGGGAACCTGGATGAGGCGTGGACTCCGCTCTGTCCATAAGGACCGATCAGTACAGACTCACCCCGTGGGACAAACAGGCCCTGAGATGCTGGCGGGGACCCCAGTCGGAGTCACAGGGAGTCTGTGTGTTCTCCTCGCACCTTGTCTGGAAACCTCACCCTGTGCTAAAGCACAGTGCTGGCTAACCCCTGGGAAAAGGGGTGCAGCTGGAAGGGCTGTACCGTCAGCCAGCGGGGGGGGGCGGGGGTGGAGAGTGGGACAGGGCACACAGGACGCTCCCTCCCCACGGCCCCCTGTCCCCTCAGCCCATGGCCTGCTCAAGGGCAGCCTGAAACGGCCACACACTTTAAAAATGACTGATGCCCTGGCCGGGTGGCTCCGTTGGTTAGAATGCTGTCCCCATTCGCCAAGGTTGCAGGTTCAGTCCCAGGTCAGGGCACATGTGAGAAGCAACCAGTGAAGGCATCAATAAGTGGAACTATAAACCCATGTCTCTCTAATCAATAAAAAAAAGTTTAATGACTTGTACTCATACAACAAGTCTTTAAAATACGTGTTTCTCCTGGAGGCCACTGGGTGCAGCTGAATTCTCCGGCTGCCTCCCCCCAGCTAATTGCCCTGCTTTGCACAGTTAAGCGTGTGTGGTGGAGCCGAGGGGCCGGCTGGACCTTGGGAAAGCGGGATGTGCGAGCTCATCTGTCTCCTGCACGCACACCAAAGGGCAGTCGTCCGCCTCTGGCAGCCTTGGCCCGCCCGCAGTCCCCTCTCCTGACCCCGAGCAGGCCCATTTCATGGCTTAGAAGCTGCCGGATGCCCCCGAGGTGGAGTGGGGTGTTGGCGGACCCGGGGAGAAGGGTTCCCCTGAGAGCTGGGGACAAGCAGAGGTCTGATGACAGAGCCACCTTCTCTGTCACACTTACATGCAGAGAGCTGGCTCAGTCCACACTGCTTTCAGGGGGACACTGACCATCTCTGTGTGCCCCCAAATTCCTACGTCGAAACCTAATCCCCCATGGGAAGGCATTAGGAGGTGGGGCTTTGGGGAGGGGCTTAGGTCGTGGGGGTGGAGCCCTCACGAGTGGGATTAGTGTCCTGACTGTGGGGACTCCAGCGGGTTCTCCTTCCACCCATGGGGACACAGCGACGAGGCCGTCACCTGTGAGCCAGGAAGGGGCCCGAGTGAGACCCTGAGTCCGCAGGCGCCGTGCCCCTGGCCTTCCCAGCCTCCAGACTGGGGCAGATGAGCATCCGTGTCAGAGGCCTGTCGGCGGTGTTTTCGACAGTAGCTGGGACAGACTAAGACACGGCACTGTGGCACTGAGGCTGCGGCAGCTGCCACGGCCCTGAGACCTGGGCGCTGGGCCCCCCGAGCCTCGGGGAGGGGAGAAGTCCCCAGGGAGCCCGGAGAGACCTCGCCGTTAGCAGCAGGTGTGAGGACACTGGCTCACCTGGCCATGCTCAGCCAGGAGCTCGACGGCGAAATCCTGACTGGAGTCCCCCGGAACCCTCATGCCAAGCCACGTTGTTCTCCACCACGCCTCCTCCCTGTGGGCCTCTGTCTCCACCCCTGCCCCTGCCCCGGCAACCAGGCTGTGTGGGCGCCAGTGTCCCTGCCGCCCCCGGCTCACTGGCTTTGCCCTCACGGGCCCCCCAACTCCCGACGCCTTCCTCAGCAAGCCCGTTCCCAGGCCGAGGGTGCCCCCGAGCCACACGCTGGCTCCCCGTCCCTGCTCCCCTGAGACACTGGCCCCTGAGAGCCAGGTCCTCCTCCTCCACCAACCGAAGCCCAGAGGCCTCGTCTTCACACCACGTCACGGCATCCCCGGGCTGCGTTCAACACCAACTCGGGTTTATTTCAAAAATGAGTGGGACCAGCTCTGAGGGGAATGCCGCCCCCCCAGGAGCACGTGGACAATGGGGCTGACCCTGGGATTTGGCCCCGACACCACCCCCTGCACCTCTGGTGGGGGACGGCTGAGCACTGGCCACAGGAGCGCTGGCCCGAGGACGCCAACTCCGGGGGCAGGACCACTCCTCCCACCCCCGCTCTGTGGGCCCCAGAGCCTGGCCTGCACACCGGCCCCTCTGCCCTCCTCCCTCCGCCCGTGCTGTGGGGAGAAGAGCTATGAGAGGGCCACGCAGTGTCACCTCAGAGGACAGTGCTGCGGCCCCTCAGGGCACCCGGGGGCCCTCCTGGGGCCTAAGCCCTGACCAAAGCCGACCTGTGTCCCTGTCCCCCACACACTGTCCCCTAACGGTCTCCTCTCTGGCTTCACGGTGCGGTTACTAGGAATGACGTGGGTTGGAATTCCAAGGAAGGGACAGCCCACACAGTGGGCATTCGGAGGCCGTGAGGTCCGGTCAGCCCGAGGCGCTCAGGGCTCGTGTCAGGACCTGCTGGACCAGCGTCTCACCCTCGCGTGGCCACGGGAGTGAAATGATGGAGGGACGAGAGAGCGAGCGACTTGTGAGCGAAAGGACCAGGCACAGAGCAGTGTCAGGGGGCCGGTTCCATACAGCCTGGGGGCCATTCCCTGGGTCTGCGGAGACCCCCCCGCCAGGAGCCGCATGCACCCCAGAAGGTCACTGTGCCAACGGCCGGGAAGGCTCAGGGGTGCAAACACAACCGGAAGCCAGTTCCACCGCGCTCATCAACGTGGGTCTTCCCCTCCGCGCCCCTGGGCCTCTAGCATTTACTCTGAGAACACAGCACGCAGGTGAAGCTTTAGGAGAGGGAACAGCTCTCGTTCTGGAACAGGAGTCTGTAGTAGACAGCCCGCGGGCCGAATCGGCCCGTCACCTGCTTTTGTAAATAAAGTTTTATTGGAACACATCGTGCCCTTTGACTGATGGCAGCGCTGAGTGGTCACCATGCATACCACGCAACCGGCGAACACCTAACATCCTTATTATCTGGCCCTTAATGGAAAGTGTGCCGACCCTTGGGCAGAACATCGAATGACAAATGATAACATGACATAAATTTAAGTGAAAACCGTGTCACACAGAAGGCTTAGCAGCATGGCCCTCTCTCATCAGACACATCTCGAGGGGCATGTGTGACGTGATCAGGCAGGTGCACAGACACTCAGCATGGCTACTGCTGAGTTGTGGTGGGCGTGTCTATTTAATTATTTTTCGTTTATCAGCGTTTTCTAAATGTCCAAGATGAATAAGAATTACTTGATCGTTTGAAGAAAATGAAAAAGTCATGCATGACACAAGAATAGTAACAAAGAAGTCAGTAAGCATCCCTTTTGGAGGAGGTCACAGGTCAAGGTCAAGGACGTGTGTCAGGGATCGAGGCCCAGCTGGGCAGGGGCTCAGTCCGGCCACAGCTCCTCCCGCCACAGGAATTGTTTTCTGTCACTCAGCAGCTTGGCCGAGGGATCACTCCAATGTCTCAGGGCAAATTACTTTTAAAAAATTAAGGCACCGACTGTTGCCACAAATGTAACAAAGTATATTTAGCGACGAGAGGAAGGCACATCTGTCCTGCTCTTCACGGAAACAGCCATGCACACGTGTTATGTTGAACTAAACATAAGTGAATTGGAAACTTTCCAAAATGCCTCTCACAGTGATCGAGGAGGCCAGGGTGCCCACCTCCCGGGGGCAGGCTCGGGGCGGGGCGGGCCAGGGCATCGCTGTGACGGAGAGAAGGGGGCACCGGCGGGGACCCTTCCACCCTGCAGCAAACAGCTCTGGACCACCGTCCAACAGAAGGAAAGGATCTCAGGCCCCCTAAAATCCAGATCAGCCAGTTACCTGAGCCAGAGAGGGCACGGGTTCCTCTGTGGAACGTTCTAGATGCAGGTACAGAGTAAAACTTATAACGGTTTCCCAAAGGTGTGCCCTGCACCTGAAAGCTGGTGATCACGACTTACATGCCACGGCCCCCACTGGCACCCCCACGAGGACCCCCACTCAGGCCAGCTGTGGCTAGCCCAGCCCAGGGCTGCAGGTACATGCCACGGGCCACGCAACAGCCCAAGGCTCACGGCAGCAGAGACAAGGGTCCCACGAGTGGCCAGGCCCTGGACCACACTGCCCGGGTGGGAAAGGGCCGGCCTGAGCACAGGACTCCCCCTTTGTGCCTGGGTGCCCCGGCTGGCGGCCAGGAGCGTTCAGACACATACGGCGCCTCTAGAAGACACGGATCCGAGAAAGAGGCAGCGAACCTCAGTGCTCTACTCGGCCTTGTGTTTGTCACAGGCCGAGCGGCTGGCTCTCAAACTTTGTCCCCAGCACCTTCGAGACGCACAATCTTCATTTCTCCCCCCACGTGAGCCAACCTGTTGTTCTGGGCCCTGCGGGGGCCGACCACATACCAACAGCACACCGGGGCTCAGGTGAGCACAACAACGTGCCGTACAGAACAAGGAAGTGGGGACAGTCCCCGGAAGGGGGTGCTTCTGCCAAAGGGAAGTGGCACCAGTCCGGCTGGGGACCAGCTGGCCGGGCCTGGCGGGGAGAAGAGCCAGGTGCGGACCGGGAGGGCGGGCTCCAGCCACACGGCTCCCAGAAGCCCCCGTGCCCGGCCCAGGTGCCCGGACACCCGGGTCCTGCCCGACAAAGCAGCCCCAGAGCCCTGCCCATGCCCGGCTGCCCCCAGCTCTGGGGGATCGCCCACGGCTTTCAGAGGAGGGCCTTCCAGATGGTGCCTGGTGTCGACGGTGCCAAGCTCCACAGCTTAAGTAAATGTTGCTGTCGCCCCGTCCTGCCAGGAAAAGGCAAGGGGGACCCACAGCTCGACTGGGCTGCTGTAATGCTCCACTCCTGGGAAGACCGCAGAGCCCCTGCCCCCACGCTGCTGGGGGGCCCCTTCCTCTCTGTCTTTGTAAGCCTGGCTGAGCCCCTCCTGCTGCCATCTCGGTATCCCTGTGACACGGATGAGCCTGTCACAGCCGACAGAGGAGGGGGGCAGAGGGGGTGAGGAGCCCAGAAGGGCAGCAAGCGGGCCCAAGGGTCGCAGATGGCAAAGGTTCCAGCCCAGTCATCACAAACTCGGATGTTCCGCAAATCCAATCTCCGGGTCTCTGCAGGTGTTGCTCCTCCCCCGCCGTCCGCCCTGCGAAGCACTCAGCTCGAGAGGAGCTCGCTGCTCGCTCACCCCACTGGCCCCGCTGCTCAGCCTGTGCCCACGCTGCCCCCACCGGGCCCTTCCAAACGCCGTCTCAGCAGCTGCAGGGTCCTGGCCACCTCCCCTGAGCACCAGGGACTCCTAAGGGCCACCAGGACAAGGGCGTGTCAAAGCCTGCCCCTGTCCCTGGGGCTGAGACTTCGGGCACCTGCCCAACCTCCCACAGCAGGGGCAAATGTAGGAAATGGCCGGCGGGGGTGGCAGGGGGCCTCCATGCCCCGCCCGCTCAGGGGGTGCACCGGTCTGCAGGGCTCTGAGTGTAAAGCCAGAGAAGGGGCTCAAAGGAATGAGGTGGTGAGGTGGCAGGGATGTGGGTGAGCAGGAGGACCCCACAGGTCCCCAAACCGAGGCTGCCCTGCTCTCCAGAAGTGGCCTCGGGGCGTGCGTTCCTGGAGACCTGCAGATGCGGCCAGCGCTTGGGTGACAGGTGACTGGGCGCTGGTGGCCCCTGGTTTTGGCCACACAATCAAGTGGAGGCCGCCTGGCAGCCATCTGCAAACCACAGCTCGCCTGAGGTGGTGCCTGGGACCCCCATTCTGGTGAGTGGGGACCACACAGCGAACGCACCCCGCCCCCTCCGTTTGGAAAACGGACAGCTTCCTCCTGCGTCTCCAGAGGCCTGTCTTCAGCGGGCCTGGGTTTTCCTGCTGCCACAAACCGAGGTCCCCACACGGTTCTGCCCCTCACGCTGACGCAAGCACCGAAGGCCACTGTGTGGGCCCTGGGCTTCTCCCAGATCCCTGGGCAGGAACCTGGAAGGGACGCTGGGGATGCTGGAACCGCCTGGAGGATGCACAGGGCGGAGCAGTGTCACGGGACTCCAGGGGCCGGGGGCTATGCTCCTGGGGCTCCGTGTCACCCATCTCATAGCACGCTCAGGGGTGAAGACCAGAGCTGGGACCACACCTCTCCACTGAGTGACAGAAGCCCAGGCTCACAGCCATGTGAAGGGACGAGAGAGGCCCCACAGCCCCAGGGGGACCCTCAGTGTCCCCAGCAACTGCTTCTTAGCTGTCCCAGTGCACCAGCCAATGGCAGCTCCTGAAGGAGCCGCTGGTCAGTGTCCAGCTCCCCACAGGGCGTGACTTGGCAGGTGGGCATCTTGAACCAGGCAGCAGCCTGCACCCCAGCAGGCAGACCACCCTCAGGCCAGAGGGAAGGTGCAGGCCAGAGGGGGTCCCCTGGCCTGCTGACCAGTCCCCACCCGATCCTCGCCAGGAGCCAGCCGGCCAGCGGCAGTCTGAGCCCAACCCTCCACTCTGCACCACCCCCAAACATGGGGCACTGGCACACGTGTCCATGCTGGCGAGACCGAGGGGCTGCTCGTGGCGCTCAGGTCCGACAGCTGAGCTTCAAAGAGGTGCAGCTTTTCACCTCCCTGAACTGGCTCCCGAGTGGGACGGGGGAGGGGTCAGGACGGGCAGGGGCCTCCCCCACGACACTGGATTTCACGCCGAGCTTCAGACCAGTATCTACTCAGAAGGTCCCTCTGGAAAATGAAATCATCCCTGTGTGTCATCCCCAGCAGAGTGATTCGAAGTTACTAATTTTGTCTTTTAAAAAATAACTCCTTTTTTTTCTTTCCTGTTTTTAATAAAAATAAAGGAGTCTATCTATGGGAAGGCACTGCCTGGCCTTCGGCTGGGTTAACGGTTTTTAAGTACATTTGTCAGCGGGCTGCTGTCTTCCAAAGTTCTGCTCCGCGGCGAGATGAGTCTCCACCGTGCCCACGGGGGTCCCCCGGCCCTTTCATCCCCCTCGGGGGTGGGGGGAGGTGCTCAGAGGGAGGCGCCTGAGGGGGCAGCTTCCCTGGAACCACCTGGGGAACTTCCACTTCCTCCCCCGGCGCCCGGGTGGGGGCCAGGGCTGGGCTGCCAGCCTGAGCCCCCGGCCCCCTGTTGCTGCCGCGTTCCCCCGGCTCCAGCAGAAAGTTTGGCTTTTGCTGCAGGAAGCAGCTGGGCCAAGCAACCAGCGAATGATAATGACCTCAGAAATCTGCTGCTCGCTCGGCAACAATAGGGTGCTCAGTCTACTGGAAAATTGTGTTCATCAGCTAACTCTGCTCAGTTACTAATTGACATTGCCAAATATTTTAAGAACAATTGGAATGCACAAGCAAAAAAAAAAAAATGAAGATCTTAATCCTCAGACTTAAATTTTTTGTTTTTTTTCCTTTTCTTTTTTTTTTGTTACCCCTTCTTTGGGGGCCTGGATGTGTCTGTGTGGAACAGGCGGGAGGCCGGGAGGAGCAGCCACTCGAGAAAGAGGCGGAAAAGAAAGAAAATCTACCACATCACTCCCCAGCCCTTGGAAACCGAGGCAGCCCCGGAGGTGGGCCTGCCAGGCCTCGGTCGAAGGGCCTGCCCAGGATGGGCCCGGCGTGGCAGGCACGCTGCTCAGCCCACGTGGGAGACCCCGCAGGGCTCCAGCCCAGCTGACCAAACAACGCTTGTCCACCTCAAAGTGCTCACGGGCAGCACCAGGGGTTCGAGATATTCTCCTCTCCGCGCCTCCCCCTGGCTCCCCACTGCCCACGCAGCCTAGCCGGCCTTCTTTAGTGAACAGGAGTCGAGGCCCCCGTGACCCCTGCCTACCGCCCACACGTCAGTCAGCGCCTTGGGGGATGGAAACCACCCTCTTGGAGGCGAGCAGCAGCACTGTTTCTTAGCACACCAAGTTTTAACGCTTCCGAGCGCACCGTCCAGAGTCAAACTGAACGACTCGGGAGCTGGGCCCCAGCAGGGGCGCAGCTGGGGTTTCGGGGCACCCTCCTCACATGGGCACACCAGCCAGCAGTGAGGGGACCCCAACACAGCCACCCACGCCTCCGCTGTCATGAAAGAGTGGAACTGAGAAGCTGCTGCCTCCAGATCAGTTCCCTTTGCCTCGGACGTCGACGGGGGCATGGGGGCACTCGGCAAGGAGCCCCATCCACGGCGGAAAGAGAGGGGAGAGCCAGGACGAGGTCCAGCAGAGGCTTTGTCCACGCTCGGTGAGAAGCCGCGGTCCCGCCGTGCGTCGGGGGCCCCGGTTCCCGCTGCTGCTGCGACGCTCGGTTCTCAGCGGTTTGGAGAGCCCAAGAACAAACATATTTTCTGGTTCACTGCGATCATTTTCACATGCTCACTGATTCAAACATTCTTTTGCTCACATAACAAACAGCTGCACCCACATTAGCCCGGCCAGTGGCAGTCGCCCATCTCGGCAATAACTGTTTGATTGCAAACTTGACCCTTTCTGCGTCTCGGTCTGAGCAAGACAGTTTTCCACAGCCGCTGCGCGCCCAGTCCTCGCCGAGCATCGCATCAGATAACAAAGGCGGCCTCTCCGCTCATTGTGAGCCTTCTTCTGGAGATCTGCTCTGAGAGGCTCTCGGTAAAAAGGGTTTTTATGATGAATTCAGAGCCACTATCATGTTAAGAGCAGCGATTTATAAAGAAGAATTCACTGGTTAAGATCTGAAAAAATAGTTTCTCAGGCCCTACTGACCCAGTTTTCGACAAGAAAAGAATCCAGCGATGGAAATTAAGTTTTGCGACATTGTCACGTGGCCTGAGAGCTGTGTGGCGCCGAGGTGGGCGCTCACTTCTGAACAGCAGCCTTAATAAAGTGTTGCTTTCTTTCCCTGAGGGCTGAAGGCTTTCTCCTCTCTCCCCTTCACTCTGTGGGTTTTCCCTCTAACAAGTAATCACAAAATACCCACTGCACCGCAACTTTTATTTAAATGCGTGTGCCAACCGCACTTCGCCCGAGTCTCACTCTTCAGGGGTCACGGGGAAGGCAAACCCAATGGGGTTAAGTTAGGCTGCGAATCCCAGTTTGCCTGCCGGGGAGCTGGCTTGGGCCGAGTGGCCAGTAGGCCTGCCGATTTTGCTCCTCAGCCAGAAAATTATGAAAGGGTCTCATTTGAATACGAAGAAAACAAAGAAGTCAACCGGAAGTAAAGAGTCCCGTCTCCACGACGGTGAACAGTCCCACGAGGGACATGAAAGTGAGGCAACTCCCCTTGGAGTCCGCCGGCCCGTGGGTTCTTTCAGGTTTTTCTCTTTTTTTTCCGAGAGTATTTAGAGACGTAGAAACCACGGGGAGGAGGAGTACGAGGCTACCACTCGGCCAGAAGGTGAGAAAAACACGGGAGCACGACAGAAATAGCGCCGCGCATGTGGTGTCGGAATGTTCCGCCAGCCCTCCCGCGTGTCGGCAGGCTGGGACGGGACTGGCAATCTGTCAGCCCGCACGCCACCCGCTCAGGACAGCCGGGGTGTGCTCTGCGCCTGGCCCCAGAGGGCCCCCCATCCCAAAGCAGCGAGGCCGCAGTCCCCAGACAGGGGACCTCTCCACAGGAGGCCGGAAACAGCCCCTGGGGACAGAGGGACTCCTGACACCGTGCACCGGTTCCCAGCACCCTCGGGCAGCCAGCTAGAAAGGCCTGCCCCGCACCGCATCGGTCTCGGGCAGTGGTCACTCTGAGATTCGGCCGCGCCCTCCCAGGCACCCTCGGGCCCGCGAGACTCCTCAGACGTCGCACCGGAGATAAATCACGCCCGCATCCAGCACCGCGGAGCAGACAGCGTGTTTCATGGGTATTTAAGCAGCGGCATTAAGTGCTATCGGAATCTCTGGAATGTGCGGCTCAGATTTATGTCTTAACCATTCTTTACTGGTCTGTAATAAGCCAGCAGGCTCCCACTTTACTCTCCTACTAATTTCGCCCTGGAAGGAAGGTTACACTGAAGCATGACAGTGACAACAGAACGAAGCCGGCATCCACTTAATAACTGCGGCCGCCAACCACCGCCCGTCCTGAGAGAGGTGCCGCAGCCCCAAAGGGGTCAGACGCTGGGGAACCAGAGGCAGAACTTCCTGCCGAGGACCCTCCACCGAGTGCCTGTGGGCAAGGCCGCTGGGGCCTGGAGGTGCCTCGGACCGTCTTTCACTGTTGAGGCTTAATGGCTGATCTTGGGAATCGATGTTGCCATTAGTTACAGGGCATTTGTTACGGCGCGACTTTCTCTGCCGTTAGGCTGCAGGGCGATGATGGCGTTAGCGAGATGCTTTCTTTAGAAATGGCTCAGGACAGAACTTTCCTTCGCTCTCCACTGGGTGGGGGGCTCTGCCGGCGGGGGGGGAGCGGGCGACAGCGGCTCCCCTGCAGCTCGGTGGCCTTCGCCCCACCGTCTCAGACTAGCGAGGTGTTCTGTGGTTTGTTTTTTTTTTCTCCCCCGAATGGGGCCAGGAAGCATCAGCGTTTCCCAGACGTTGTGATGACAGATTTTCTGCTTTGCTATTTTAGACCCCAGAGCTGAACAGCACCCCTGGAACGTGGCGCATTTTAAGAGGCGCAGCCATACGCATCTGGGTGCCGCAGCTCTGGGTCCTTCCACACCGGCAGAGGGCCCTGGCCGGGCAGTGGAGCTGTCATTCTGGATGGGAACCCGGCTCGGGTGGGACCTGGGGAGGGCGACCGGGGTGCCCACCTGAGAGGATCATGGGAATGTACTTGGGGGTGGGCAGTGCGGGTCAGAACTCACAGCTTCCCATCCCCCGTGGAGGGGCGGGACGCCAGCTCCCAGGCAGGAGGGGAGGGCCTACGGGTGAGGGCACCACGTGGCGCGGGTAGGCACTCACAGGGAAGGGTGGGCACGCCCCATGCGCAACCAGTCTTGCCCACCCTGCTGCCCAGAAGGAGGGCCAGCCGACTTTCCCAGGAGCGGATGCTCAAGGGAAGGCCAATGAGAGGAAAGCACAGCCTTCCTCTGAAGCAAAAAGGCCGGGGCCTCACGCACCAACCGGCCAGGTGACCTTGGACCTGACCTGGAAGAGCAGCAAAGGCACCCCCCCAACACACACTGAGCAGCTCCCGGGCAGGGTGGCCCCTCCGCTGCCCGCCCCAGCGACCCACCTGAGGACGACGGCGAGGAGGGGTGCGGGCTGTCCTCCTGCGCGCTCCCGGTCTGGGAGAGCCCACCGCCGGCCCCGCTCTCCTCGGTGACGTTGGAGGAGCCCGGCGTGGTAGAGCGGCTCACTGACTGGGACTCCTGGTCGCTGCCCGAGCCGCGCCGCTCCTCCAGGCCCGTGTGCAGCCCGTCCTCCTCGGCCCTGCGGTCCCGCTTGTGCACTCGGGAGTGCACGACCACCTGGTGGTAGGTGCGGAAGACGCGGCCGCAGTCGGGGCACTCCGTGGGCTTCTCCTTCATGCCGCCGGGGCCCTGCAGGGGGTAGTCCAGCGCCGGGCTCAGCCCGTGCGGCAGGAACTCCCGGCCGCCCTCCAGAGGGTCGAGCTTCGCAGGCAGGTCTCTCTGACTGGCCGCTTTCGCGCCATGGACCAGGTCCGCGGGCATCTTCTGCTTGGAGCCGTCCGCCCCCACGAACACATACTCGCGCTTCTCCTTGTCGAACGCGACCCCCACGTGGGCCAGCGCGTCCTCCTGGCCGCGCTGCAGCGGCCGCTCCTTAGACAGGAAGCCGTGCTCCACAGCCACGCCCCTGGCCATGAGCTGCCAGGCTTGGTAACTGTTCACCGGGTCCATCTCTGCCGCTTTGGCCGCCGCCTGCAAGCGCTCAATGCAGCTGGACTTCAGGGGCGGCACCAGGTTCAGGCAGCCCAGGAGGGAGTGCTTGTCACCCTCGGGGACACCGTGGGCCACGCTGGCCAGGGGGGACAGCAGCTTGCCCAGGGCCTCCTTGTCCTTCAGGGGCAGCTCCCCCTTGCCGTAGAGCTGGCCGGGCTCGCTCAGGCCGGCCTTGTCGGGGGCCAGGAAGCCGCCCTGCAGGCAGGACAGGTACCTGGAGTACAGGTTGGCATGGGTCTCCTGGGACATGCCGCCCATCGGCCCCGGCCCCTCTGCGTCGCCAGGGGCCTTGTTCTTCACGGACAGCTTGTTGAGGTGGACCTTCATGTGGTTCTTGAGGAACCAGGGCTCCTTGAAGCGCCGGCCGCAGATCTGGCAGCAGTGCTCGAACGAGTCCTTGTGCTTTCGCATGTGGCCCTTGAGGAACCAGGCCTGGCTGAACACCTGCCCGCACACCTCGCAACGGAACTCATTGGCCGCCTGCTCGCCGCCGCCACCGGGGCCCTGGCCCTGCGCCGACTCGGCCGTGATGTGCGCCTTCTCCACGTGGCTGATGAGCTCCTCCTCCTGCGAGGCGGCGAAGTCGCACAGTGTGCACTTGTAGGGCTTGTGCAGGATGCGGATGTGGCGGTCCAGCTCCTCGCGTTTCTTGAACTTGCCCTTGCAGAAGGTGCAGCGGAAGCCAGCAGCGGGGGCCACCGCGTCGTCCTGCGCGCCGCCCGCTGGCTTGGGCGAGGGTGCGGGCCGGGCGGCGTCAGGCGCGCCGGGCGCGGCGGGCGGCGCCAGGTGGCAGGCGGCGGGCGGCGCGGACTGCGCGTGCGGCGCAGGTTTGAGGTCCGGCCGCGGCGGAGGCGGCAGGCCGCTCCTCAGCTGCTTGTCGCGCAGGATGGCGCGCTCCTCCAGCTCGTGCAGCAAGCGGTTCTCCTCGCGCACACGCCCCCGCCCCTTGCCCAGGTTGCCCAGCTTGTGGGTGCGCAGGTGGATCTTGAGGTTGCCCTTCTGCGCTGCCCGGTGGTCGCAGTAGGGGCACTTGAAGGGCTTCTCGCCGGTGTGCGTGCGCATGTGCAGGGACAGTATGCTGTTGAAGCGGAAGCGCTTGCCGCACAGCGGGCACGGGTACTTGCGGTTCTTGCGCGCGTCGTCCTCGATGTCGCTCATCTGCGACATGATGCCCAGGTTCTGCCCGTTGAGGAACTGCTGCAGGTCCACGCGCCCGTTGAGGCTGGTGTCCACGTCGCGGCCCAGCGGGCTGGCCAGCAGCGCCATCGGGCTGCCCAGGGGCTGGCCGCTCATGGGCACGTGGGCCTTGTCGTCCAGGGCCGCGGGCGGCTTGTCCTCCGGGCCGGGCCGTGGGTGCCTCTCGGGGAAGGCGTGGCTGAGCTGCGCGGTGATCTGGTGCAGCTTCTGACTCATGGCATACTGGCCGTTGAGGACGGGGCCGCTGCGGCGGGGCTCTGAGTCCGCCGCCCCCGAGGACACGCCCAGGCACAGGCTGGCGTCTTCCATCCCTGCAAACGGAGAGAGAGTTCAGATCGGGGCCAGAACCAAGCTCCGGGAAGCGCCAGCCTCGGCAGGCTCGCATTTGCATGTCCCGCCTTACCTACGCCTCGTGAGGCCGAGGAATTACAGTTGAAAACAATAATAAAAAAATGAATTATTAAATGCCAATTATGCAATATGGCTTTGGTCCTCCAATTTGTTTTGGCGATAGATCGTCTTCCTTGTATTTTCTATTTGCTGACTGCAATTATTCATTCGCACTTAAATTATTAATGTTTTACCACTTCCAACACCTTATAACAAATCCGGGGTGTACGTGGTCGTCTTCCCGCCCCACCCCGCCCCCGCCGCGTGGCACCCACCCCTACAGGCCACGTTGGAAGTTGGCCTTGGCGCAGAACAGCTTTCGCTGCAACACCAAACACACTCACTGGGAACTTTTGTTTCCAGAACCCACATGTTCCACATTCACCACTCTAAGATGAAAGAGATTATTTTATGTTTTGGCAAAAAAAAAAAAAAAACCAATGGCATGATATTTACTGATACGTAATAAAACAAGATAATGTTTTGGGAAAAAATAAAGTAAAGGACAGGCTTTAGAACAATAAAAGGGATTTTGCTTTAGTCAACAAAAAGTGCAGTAATATCTCATTAAGCTGATTAGTATGCTGCTTAGAAACAGTACTAGGTGCTGTAACACATGATTATAATCATAAAAATCCTTCAGTGTTTGCAAGGAAGCATTAACGAGGTATATTAAATTTTAAGGAGACTGCGAGTAGCAGCTTTGCAAACCTCAGAGATTAAGATTTAACCCTTCTGTTACGAAACACTGTTATTTTGTCATTTGGTAACTGTGCCCATCATCGGAAGTATAAATTATCTCCCGATGGAATTGTAGTGGATTATCCCGAGGGTCCAAATCTGGGCAGGGCTGAGGGCTTCCGCCACAGAAGGAGGCCTCCACCCCTGTCCTTCCCCGGCGCGACACCCAAGGTGGGGACTTTCGTTGGGGCTTAAAGAGATCTCTTAAGGAACTAGATAAAGACCAATTAAAGTCCAGGGAAGGTGCCGTAGGAAGTCTCACCAAGTCGGAGTGTTTTTAATAACTTTCCCAATACACAGTAATGAGTACAAATTGTACCTGCAGAATGCGCTTGGCAGAACATTAGAACTCAAAGCTGTTTGTTAAACACTAGTGCTCTGAGCTGGTCCGTGTAATTGTCTGTAATGGTCCTCGCTGTCCCCTCCAGCTGGTGGAGAACAGTGAGCCAGGCCACTCAGGGCGGGGGCACAGCGAGCCACCTCTCCACATCTCAGCAGGGGGGAACTCCGGCCGAAAGGCCAGGAACCCACTCCTGGGGCCCTTCTCCTTCCAGAGCCGTCTTCTCCCCTCGGGGAACCCAGGCCTGCTTCCTGCATCTGTCCTCCGCTCAGCCCAGTGTGCAGTGGTCTCAGCAGGCCAGGCGGGCCGGGGCAGCCCTTCACCCCAGCCGGGACTGATTCCTGGGCCACCCAATTCTCCGGAGGACCTCGAGGCCCAAGCTCAAGTGTGGATGAAGCACATTCAGCCCCGGCAGGGTCTGCTGCCCACCGCACTTCCCGCCAGACAGACTGGACATGGTGTGGGGGTCTCCTACTGGGCACTGGTGGCCCCGGCCAGAGCAGGGGGCTGGGGCCCGCTGTGCACAGAAGGGGAGAGGCCGACCCAGTGGCTGTTTCTGGGTGGAGAGAAAGCACAACCATGGTGCAGGTCGCAGTGTCCATGGCTGATGGTGGCAGGACAGCTAGCCACACTTGTGCACACCAGCATGCAGCACATGGGCACCTGCCGTCGAAGAAGCCTTCCCATTGTCTGTCTTTACCTGCTGTTTCTGGTGGCAGTCGGGTTGGAGAGGCCCACTTTGGAGACTGCTCAGAGAGGAGTCATTGCTCTCCGACATCCTTGCACTCCCTCCACAGGCTTGCCGAGAGCCCGGGGGTGCCAGGCCCTGGGGCTGGCACCTGAAGGCGGGGCTGGCCGGCCCAGGTGCTCCCGGTGCCCACTGGCCAGCGCAGGGGAACAGGCCCAGGGGCGGAGGTCTCCAAGCAGGACTCTAGCAGCCCCAGGGCCGTGTCTGGAGCCCCTTCTCCACCTCTAAGCCCCTCCAGCCAGGCTGGCTCCTCTCCTGAGCGAATGCAGGTCATGGCCCCAAGGCCAGGTGGGGGCTCCGAGTCCCACCGACAGCTCTGGAAGCTTGGGAAGTCCCAAGCTGATGTGGCTGCCCAGCTGGCCAGCTCAGAAGCCATGAATCCAGCAATATGGGCCATTTTCAGGTTGCGGCCAGTTTAGCGGGAGGGGGGGTGCAGTGGGGTGGGGGGCCGAATGTGCAATCCCGCAAGCCTGCAGCTCAGGCCAGACAGGGGAAGGCCACCCACCACCGCCATGCACTCAGGCGAGGGGCGGCTCAGCGGGTCAAATAATGAATAAGGGGGCCTTCAAGGTAGGTTTGAGTATGGAATTCTTTCACTGCTAAAAAGTGTTTTTCAAGCGACAAAGCATTTAAAAAAAAAAAAACCTTCAAGCAACTGGTCAAGTGCCAGTGCCAAACACAGAGTGTTCTAGAACGTGCGAAGGCCATCCGGCTGCTTCTCCTCACGCAGGTCTCAGCTCACACAGCCCCGCCCACAAGGCCCTCTGTGCACCCTTGTCTGAGGCAGACACCGCAGCCTCTCTCTAGAGCACCCCACTCCACTCCTCACAGCCCTTAGCGCTGGGGAGAGGCTGGGCGTCCCCCCTTCTCCGTGAGGGTAGGGCCCCAGCTCCTGGGTCTCGAGAGTTCGGTGTCTGCCCACCGAATGGGTGAGTGAATGAACAGACCTTAAAGACACAGCCCATGGAAGGCGGCGAGCCCGTGCCCTGGCCAGGCAGCTCGGCCGGCAAGAGCAACAGGCTGATACTCCAAGGCTGCGGGCTCTATCCCCGGTCCCGGCACATTTGGAACCAGCTGATGGCGCGTCAGTACGAAGAGCAGCAGATCGATGTTTCCCCCTCTCTCTCTCCCCCTCTCCTCCCTCTCTCTCGCTCAAATCAATGCTAACACATTAAAAAAAGAGGGAGCCCCAGCCTTACAGGCCCCAAACTCAGCTCTGCAAAGGTCCATGGACACCCGCAGTCTGAATTTGTCAGTCAGAAGGGCCTGTGGCTCCCACCTGAGGGCCCAGAAAGGGCCAAGAGAGACGCCCCCCCTCCCTGCCGCAGACCAGGTCTTTCAGTCCACACACCCACAGGCACCAGGAGACGGAGACCAGCCATCATGGGGACCCAGGATCCCGCAGAGCGTGCCGGTCCACCAGGAGACGCCGCCCCAGGAGTGCGGCCCTCGATGGGCAGAGCCCCCCTGTGGGGCGGGGCCACACAGCTGGTCATCTCAGTCCCCTCAATGGGAGCCGCCACCCGTGAGGCCGTGGGCAGGTGCACTCACTGGGTCAGCCTCACCCAGGCAGCCGCTAGACTCAGAGCCAGGCAGGGAGTGCAGGTTCTTGGGACGAGCAGGGGACCGGCATGCTGGCCCTGGGCCGAGGCGGCCAAGGAGGGACAAGCTGGCCCCCCGGCCTGGGACTCACCACCCTGGAGCAGCCCCGGTTTCTGCAGCCTCGACACCCCGCCTGCCCAGTCTCCGTGTGCCCTGTCTCCGTCGTCCAGGAAACGGCTGCAGGGGACCCTACGCACCTGCCCTTGCCGTCCGCACAGGCAAGGCCACCAACCACAGGGAAACAACAAGAAGGCTCCTGAGAGACAGAGTTCTGGGGGGAGAGACCCTCGCAGCTGTGGACACAGGTGTGGGTGAGTGTATGTGCGTGTGCAGGTGTGTGTGCGCACAGGCACATGTGTGCAGTCGCTCTGCGCTGGGGGAGCAGCACGGCACCCCACTCTCTGCTCTCTACAAACGCACAGGAATGCTTCCCTGTGAGGCCAAGGGGGCACTTGTCCCACTGTGAACGGGCAAACTGGACCGCAGCCCTGATGGTTCCCAGGATAGGGGGCTGGGGGGCTAACTGCGGGGTCCTCCCACAGGAGGAAGGTGTCCCCAGATCCAAGTGTGGGGACACATCCCCGTTGGGGTCACACTGTTCCTGCACAGGCCCTGCGGTGGAGGTCGGTCAGTGTCCTGGCCACCAGGGTGGACAGGCCCACGATCAGCAGCACTGCCCTGCACGGCAACAGCTACCCGTGGCACTTCGTGGCGTGCGCACAGCCCAGCCCTGTCACTGGGCCCATCGCCCTGGCATGAGGCAGCTATAAAACCCACGTGAATTGGCCAGGAGCCAGCGTAGGGTGGCCTTCGGGCAGCCCAGTGGGACCTTCTGAGTGACCAGTGCAACTCACCCAACCCTCTCGTCAGGAGCAAAAACCTGCGCACAGCGAAAAGCAAGTGCACCGATGACTGAGCACTGAGAGCCACCCACCCACGTTCGTCTCGTGGCCTCCGTCCACCCACAGCGTGGCTGGAGAGAACGCTAAGCCCCGTCCGGCTGAGCAGGTGCAGCTGACCCACCTTGGAAGGCAGCCGCACGTCAGCACCAAAGCTGGATAGGTGGGGGCCCTTGTACACCGTCCAGTCTGGAAACACACTGACATCTGCCGACTTCTGACCTTTCCTGGGGTCACAGTAGGGCACCACAGGCACCCAGTGCTGCTGTCCTACTGTCTGCGCTGACCAAGCACGGGGCTGAGGCCTCCATCCCGACCACCAGGGCCTCCTCACTGCCAGGTGGGGACGAGAGGCCCCGTGGGATGCGCCGGGGGCAAAGGAGGGGGCTGGAGGTTTTCTCCCCCAGCTCAGTGACTCCCACTCCCTGGCGGGTGTGGGGTGGTCCTCAGCCCACGCAGCCCACGCCACTGGGCGCCCAGGTTACCAAAAGACATCCAGCGGCATCATCTCGTCACCGCAGTCCCTGAGCCCCTCGAGGCCTCTGATGGTGCTGAGGGCGATCTGGAGCCCGCCCTCCTGCCTTCCAGACCATTTCCTGCAGTGCCCGTGACAAAGTTTTCACTGAACTCTACCGACGGAGAACCTAATTGTCTCTCTCCCTCCGAGTGAAATTTAAAACTATCAGGGCACCAGAAAAGCCAGCTGCTCCAAGTCTAAATAAATTCTACACAAAAACACGGTTTCATTTTGCTAGCACAGAGGAAAAAAAGTAATCTTATGAATAGTCCAAAAAATATAGATCTCGCCAGTAAGAGTTTTATCCTCATACCATGAAAAAGAATAGTTGGGAAATAAAATGACTTTCAAAATAACCATTTCAACGGGATTTTTAAAAATCAAATATTGTTGTCTAGCCAAGCACAACTAAATATTCCCTTTTTCATCAGCGTGGGTGACGGTGCTGGCTCAGAGCCTGGCGGAGCACACAGCAACGGGGCGCTGGGCGGGGGAGGGGCCGGGGCCCCACTCAAAATACTGTCATAGCACACGCTCCAGGGGCAGGGAGATCCCCCTTCCTGGGGACGCCAAGGGCCCTCGGCCCTTCCGCACGGCCAATCCCGCTGTCCTCACTCGGTGCGAGCTGTGACGAGGGCCACTTCTCCCAGAACACAATGGCTTCTCATTAAATGCTATTTTCCCCATTGCTGCGGCGGGCCCGTGGAACCGAGGTTGTTATAATAAGCACAATGCCCCCCGTTCGGAGATGCAGAGCACCAGACTCCCGAACCTTTTCAGGGTCATTAAACAGCTGTAAACATTATTACAAAAATAAACCAGAGATTTCATGCTCGAGTTCGGGCCCAGAGCTTGCTGGGCTGAGCAAGGGCGTTTCTCCATCCCTGACAGTCAGTGCCGGTGACATTTAGGCATCCGCAGGAACGACATCCCGGACATCGCTGAGGCGGGCAGGGGCCACGGGGTGTATTTGCCAGGTGATTGATATATAACAGGGAGGGCAGCATGGTGGCCCGCTCCATTGTGCCCGATGTGCAGACGAGGCTATGGGGCAGGGCCAGAAACAGTCAAATCCTTGCTGGATCCGTTCATGAAAGTGTGCCAGCCGCAGGCGGGCTACAGCAGTGAAGGTGTGACCAGGAACACCAAGGTGGAGAGGGGGGTCGAGCTCCCGAGCTTCCCCTTGGATGGACTGTCTGCCGCAGCCCAGGCCTGCACGGCCTCATGTGGTCAGCAGCGGCGGGCTCCATGCACACTCCCACGGAGCCCCGGGCAGCGTCCTTGTTGGTGAGGCCAGGGTGGGAGGACTTGCAAGAAGAAACCAGAATCAAAAGCGCCTTCTCTTTGAAGACTTTGGATGATTTCCAAATTCTCAAAGGCAGAGAGCTCTCTCCAGCATGCCGGAGTCGGGGGTGAGGCTGCTGCCCTGAACCGAGGCGGACGATGAGCAATCAGACGGTAAGGGAACACACACAGGGCGTCCCCTGTCATCTCCCCGGGGCCGGGCGGACTTCAGGGCTGCGGTCCTGGCTCACGGTCGGCCCGCACCACGCATAGCCCGGCAGCAGGCGCCAGGCTGGACGTGGGCAACCCCAGACAGGTGGCTGTAAAGATCGTGGACTCGTCAGGCAGAGCAAGCTCTCAAAAGCTAAAATGACAATAGTAACTGCCATCGCCGCCATCTTCCTCGTTACCCCCCCTTCTTCTTCTCCTCCTCCTTCTTCATCATCATCACTTTCACCATCACCATCATCACCATCCTCATTGGAGCCACAGCCAGCACCATCACCCTCTGCATCATCCCCACCCCCTCCTCATCCCAACTGCACAGGCAGCACTGTCCCGGGCACGTCGCCGCCACCGTCTCCTGGGGCCTCACCCAGCCTTAGATGTAGGCCCCACACTGTCCCCACACGGAGAAGCAGGAAGTGGAGACTCAGAAATGGAGGTCCCACCAGGCCACACGGCAGAGTCGACGCAGGGCGCGCTGGTGGGCGTCCACGCCACGTGGGGGAACATGTCGGGTGGTGCTGATCGGCGCCTCCCGCTGTGAACTGTGCAGAGACAGAGGAGACCAGAGCTCCCGGGCAACACTCAAAAGAGGCCGAGGAGCCAGAGCCCTCACCACGCCCGGAGGTGGGGACGGGGG
>PVIA01007599.1:45307-81353 GCA_004024845.1 Tonatia bakeri | reverse complement strand
GTATCCCCACCCCTGTGTGTGAGTACCCACCGTGGCATCTGAGAAGGACTCGACTCACTCAGCCTGGTGCTGTCGTGACTCTGGGGACTGAGGGGCCTTATCTGGGGTCGGGGGGGTGGGGGGCAGGTCCACGGAAGCAGAAGCCCCTGGAGCCGGCTCGGGGTCGGCCTTGGTTCTCGAGTTCAGAGAGTAACACCCCCGTCCCAACAGCCCTCCGCCCAGAGTCCAGGAAGGAGATGAGGAACTGCATTCATTTGGGTTCGACTTCGAACAATTCAATATTTCTGGATTGAAACCCACATTTACAAATTATAGCTTACTCAAAAAAACCTTAGGGGATTTCTTTTGTTTCCATGTTTTCAGTAGTAGTAAAAAAAAAAAAAAAGACCTGGATCACTCCGTGTTTCCCCAAACCCTGAGAGTTTATGGAAAGCAGACTGCTGAGAAGCAGAGCATGGGGTGCACCTCTGGCCTCGTTCCCAAAGGACACCCTTGTGGGGGTCCCCCTGCGGGGCTGGGGGGCCTGGCGTGCACCCCGTCCGCCCCACAGGCACCGGACCCGCTGGCTCGACCCCTCGCAGTGGAGGACGGAGGCAGGACAGCCCTCAAAGACAAAGAGGGAGCTCCAGGGACACCACGCCAGGCGGGACGTTGTGCCGGGGGCGCCGACATTTGCCCTGCTGCCCTGCGCCAGCGAGGGTGGCCCCAGCCTGCCGCTCTGATGCCTGCAGAGACCTGTGGTCAGCGCCTGAGCGAACAGCCTGGCCCACCTCCCCTTCTCCTCTGTGAAATGGGCTGGTTCCCCTGCCCTGCAGGTGAGAGACGGCCTGCCTGCGGGAGACGCTCACTTCGAGGTCGGCGGTCGGCTGCGAACGCTCTCGGGCATAGAGCGGCCTCCAGGAACGCGGACGCTGGGGCGTGCAAGACACACCCCTACTCAGGCCACACGTGGGGACTCCGCTGGGACCCGGTGACGCGACGCGGCAGGTTGAGTAACACGCGTGGCCCGACTTCACGGCATGAACACAAAGGGTGCTCTCTCTGAAGTGTGACCGTTCCACCCCCAGGGCCTGCTGTGCACAGAGGGGGCGAGGCCCCCGCTCCAGACCCAGGAAACGCCGGGCGGGCACAGAGGGGCGGGTGGCCGTGGCTTCCGTGCCTCAGTGTTTCCAGGTTTTATAGACACGGTATACACGTGTGTGAGTGTGTATCACCCATCATACACTGCGTGTGGGTGTACTCGCAGATGCACATACATACACCACCTCCCCCCCCACCCCGCACACACACTGTTCCCTAAGGAGCGTCACCTGTGTCCCAGGTTCGCGTCAGGACTGAACTCGGGAGCACAGGCTCACATGGTTTCTCCCGGCCAAGCACACAGAGGTCAGGGTGGATGCAGGGTGCTGAGGGACAGCTCAGCAAGACCCGGTTCGTTCCCCCCCACAGCCCTCTGAGACCCCAGGAGCTCCAGGTGGCCAGGGACCGGAAGCAGACGGAGAAACCTGCAGGGTGGGCGTTCCCAAGGAGGGCGCCGGGACCCCTCTTCTCAGGAGAACTCGCGTCTTGAAGGATATTCTCGTAGGAACCGCAGGTCACACATGGCAGGCTGAGTCATGTATTTTCCCCAACGTTCCCGGGCATTTTTAATGGGCTGCAGCAATACTCCTGAGTTTGGGAGCCAGAGTCTCCGGTCTCCCTTGAACGACGGCAGAGCAAAGACCCAGAGATTCAGAAAGAGACCTCGAGTCACTGTCAGAGCTGAGGAGTGAAGTCTGTGAGAATTTGCTGTGGCATTTCTGATACATGAAGGGCTACGGCTCCTTAAATGGGAACCCTCCTTCCCCTTTCTGCGTGTTTTTAATGCATTTAGTTACCATCTGAACCCCAGCTCAGCTGCCTACAGTAACCTCTTCAGCCAAGACGGGCCCATGAGCACAGGGGGCGGAGCCAGGGCCGTGGGTTCCTGCATCCGTGTTGAGTCCCAGACACGCACAGCAACCCACCTCCCTCCCCGCTCCCTTCCACAAGCTCGGTCCATAAGCAGACGCCACACAGATGGGCCGTGTCGTCTGAAAGAACTCAGCTTGAGGTTCACTTTAAAGTGAAACGCCGCCTCGTGAGCAAATACAGAGGAGCGAAGCCCATGGAGGGAAGAAGGCTCCGGCAAACCCCAGCACGCAGGCAGCACCCTAAAGGTGAGCCGGCCACCCTGAGCTGGGCTCGGGGTCCAGAACAGGCTCCAGGGGAGCGCGCAGGGCTGACACTGCGCCGTCCCCGACTCACTAGAGGGCCCCGCTGGCCAGGGGCTCACTAAGCAGACCAGCTGCAGGGGCCACATCACCCTGAAAAAGCTCCGTGATCTGTGAGGAACTGCAGTGCAAAGGGCCTTTCGAAGCCAGGCCCCTTGAGCGTGGATCTGAAATGACTCACTGCAGACAGTCTCCCTTGGCAGAGCGAGGCAGGCCTGTGGAGGCCCCGGCAGGCCCCTCGAGGGAGCCCCGAGGGCAGACCCTCACCCGCATCCGCACGAGCCCAGTTTGCCCAGTGGCACTTGAGCCCACCCCGAGGCGCTGGAGCACAGCCTCCGTTCCCACCGGCCTCCTTGCCGCTCCCGTGGCTGGGACTCTGCCCCACGCGGTCACGGACACTGGGGCTGCCAGCACGCTGTGGGAGCACCACGTGGCCGTGGCTGCACCAGCTGAAAGCTCCCCATGAGGAAGCTTCTCTGGCTGCCGGGAATCTAGGCTCAGAACAGGTGTCTCGTTCACCGACGGAACAGGGACCTCCGAAGCCACCCCCCCCCCACCGACCTGCATCACCCAGTCACCTGCAGATGGAAGGTGTGGGCACCGGGCTAGTGGCCAGGGTGCCCCTCATGCCCACAGCCAGGCTCCGAGACCCGCTGGATGCACGCAATCCCAGTCACCAGCTGGGGAGCTCTGAGCGGGCTGGCGGGCGCCGCCTACACTGGGCTTTTATCTTTACGGTGCTGGCGACTGACCCCACAGCCTCTCATAAACGATAGTGTGGGGGCACCAGAGGGTGAGGAGGGACCACCTTCTCCCAATGCAGTCGAGCCAGGTTCCAGGCATTTTCATTGCTGAGTCGAAGACACAATTAACACCAAGTCAGTCTGTGAACCTGAACATCTGCAGGGGCAGGGGTTAACGCCATCTCACCAGCCGCTGAGGACGCAGACCTCGAGCAGGGTCCTGGCAGGCAGTAAACAGGGCGGCGCTCGGCGGGCCTTGAGAACCGAGTTCACTGCACGTTTTTATGTCCTGGGCGGGGAGCCATTAGCGCTGTGATTGCACGTCAAGATCACACACTCTTAAGTGTGGCAACGCCCCAGGTCCTTTTTGGAAATGACCCCAAGTGTTCCGGTCACATGCCCATCACCTCCCAGGGCTGTGTAGGGAGCACGCACGTAGAGAACCCTGCTGGGCCGTGTTCCTCCCTCAGTTGGATGCTCGCCAGACACCCGAAGGGGCGAGCTTTCCATCTCCCCCCTCACCTGAACGCAGTAACACGGACCTCCGTGGGGCCACAGAGCCCAGCACTGTCGGCACAGGGCGGAGGCGGCTCGCCCCAGGGCCGTCCACCGCAGCCCCCACCTGAGACACACGCCAGGCCCCAGCCAGCCGAAGCCTCTCTCTCCCAGCACCCACACAGGGACTAGGGTGCTGCTCATGCCCCCCGCCCAGCCCTCTTGGTGGCGTGTGCGAGCCCCTTCACGCGTCACGCCACTGCCGGGGTTTCCTGTGGACCCCGATGGCGAGGCCAGTGGGGGAGGGGAGGCACCCCACACCGGGAGGGGTTTTGGGACTCCACTTGGAGGACGTGCCCTCGGGCATAAGGCCATTTGCCCAGGCTGAGCGTGCTGTCTCTCCTTTGCCACCTGCTGGCTGAGTGGTCTCAGTCTCATCTTGTCCTCAAACCGGACCTCATTTCTGCCCAGCAGGAGCGGTGACCTGGCTCTGGGTCTTTGTGAGTTTTTAGGATCTCGAGATTGGAGGGCTCGTTCACACGTCCTGTTGGGGGGCACCACCGGTGTCTGGCAAGTCTCTTTCAAGAGCTGGTGCTCCCCCCGCACCCTGAAGATGTTCAGCACGTGAGCACGCACGGCCCTCCTTGGGGATGGGCCTGGGGTCACCAGCAGAACTCGGAAGGGAACAAGGAGGCTGGGGGGGTCAGGCCACACCCGGGGGAGGGCCACCCGCATGTGATGCCTCCGAACAAGGGGCTGAAGCCAGACCCGCTCACAGCCTCCTGCCATCGGTTCCCGGAGTCTTGCAGAAGCAGAGAAAGGTCACGGTCACGGGCTGGGAAATGAGCAAACGTAACCCTTGTAGCTTCTCATTCCCAAAAACTGCCTCCTTCCCGACAGGCACTGAGCCGCCGCATCCACACTGGCCTCTCGGACGCCTGGGAGCTGGACGACACCTCCTCCCATGTCCTCAGTGGGCGCAGGCTTTCCCCTGGCCAGCCCTCCAGAAAATGCTGGAAGCTTCCCCTGATGTGTCCTCAAAACCCTGCTCCTTCTGTTGGAATGAAAGGCTCACGAGGGATGAAGGATGGGCTGGCCACCTCTGTCCTTCCTCCCCTCGCTGTTTCTCTGTCCTCGCCTTTCCTGGGCGATGTCAGGACACCAGGCCCGTCCTCGGAGACCAGCAGCTGTGGACCGGGGCACCAGTGGCTCTTAGACTGGTGGAGAATTTCAGGACGAGCAATGAGGTGAAGGCGCTGGTATCCACTGTGGGGTGGGGGGCTCTGCCAGCCCCTCGGGTGCTCCAGAGCCCCGGGCTTCCCCAGGGCGACCGCCGAGGACATGGTCTGTGGCCCGTCCTCACGACAGAGCAGGAGGCTCCTCCACGCTGGGCTCCCCTCCGAGGCCCTCAGCAGCACCGGGGGAGCGCGAGGAATGCATGGGTCTCGCCCCGGGCTCCAGAAGAATCCGCAGAAAAACAGAAGGTGAAGGGAAGGTACTAAGAATGTCCTCCTGCCTGAGTCCCCCAGGGCCACACTGGCCGGGGGCTAGGCACCCTAGAGGGGCAGGGTCTCAGGACGAACCACTCTCTGCTCCTCGGGCCCCTCTGGCCAAGCCGCCCCAGGCACTCGGCCAGCCGTGAGTCTCAGCAGGGCTCAGACATCCGTCACCTGGAGGCCGGCTTGGACTGGAATCTCGCCCATCCTGGGCGCACAGCTGGGCTGAATCTACCTGTCCCTCGGCTGCCGACACCGCTGCCTGGCTTTGAGCAGCCAGGACAGCCCCAGGCCCCTGAAGG
Source organism: Tonatia bakeri (assembly GCA_004024845.1). Classification (NCBI taxonomy): domain Eukaryota; kingdom Metazoa; phylum Chordata; class Mammalia; order Chiroptera; family Phyllostomidae; genus Tonatia; species Tonatia bakeri. The sequence continues at coordinate 76,065 of PVIA01007599.1, read as the reverse complement.
GATCCTCAGAAAGGGTTCCTGTGTTTTGTGAATGAAGCTTTGGCCACAGGGAACCCCTGAAATTGACTTGTCCCTTCACAGGACGCCAAGCACTGCCCCCCGCCAGCCCCCTTGCCGTGGGGCGAAGTGGGTGTGTGGCTTACAAACTAATTTGCAGCCTTCGAGCAGTTTCCCTCGCGAGTCTAAGTGTTTCCACAGACCCTCGGCTCCGGGCCAGGGGCCGGTGGGGAGAGGCAGGCCGAGGTGCTGCTGTCTCGGCGTCTGGGCTGAGCAGCTCTGAGACGACAGCAGCGTGAGTCGGCGTGGCCCCACGGTACCCACAAGTGCCCAGCGAGGACAGCACCCCAGCCCAGGGAGAGATGCACACTCTGAGTCTGCGTTGCTGCTCGGAGTGGAAACAGCCCGATGTGTCTCCGGCCGCCACCTTGGTTACGGCCCCAGTGGGAGAGGGCTGGCAGGGGGACAAGGCCGGGCTCCCTCTCTTGGACGGTGCCCTGAGGTTGGGGGACCTGGGCAGCCGCAGGGGAAGGGAAGACTTGAGGCTTGGTGGGTGACCTGGGACTCCAGGTCAGGTCTGGACTTAAATCCTGACTGGCTGTGTGCCTGCTGAGCAAGACTCTGCGTGTGTGTGTGTGTGTGTGTGTGTGTGTGTGTGTGAGAGAGAGAGAGAGAGAGAGAGAGAGAGAGAGAGAAAGTAGGAGGGAGGCAGGGCCACTTCCTTTCTTGCGGACTTGCTGAGACCCATGGCTCCCGCACATGGAAAGTCCAGGCTGACAGTAGGCAGGCCTCCACCCCGGTAGTGCCCAGTGCTCCCCACCCCGGGTGCTGGGAGGCCCCCAGACAGGGCCCTCAGCCTTGGCAAACGCAGAGGGCCCCTGGAGCGGGCACAGGACAGTGGGCACAGACCATGCCTCGGGCTCGGTTGCTGGAGGCACTGAGCTGAGAATGGGAGAGAGCCCACCACAGGGAGAGTCCAGCCCAGGCCGGCTCAGAGACCCGGCCCGGGCAGCTGCTGCCAGCGACTGTCCTGCAGCAGGGAAGCAGGTCCCTGGGCCTGGCTGGCTACGGGCATAAGAGAGGGTGGGAGGGAGGGAGTGAATGAGCCAGAGGTGGGGGGGCTATGAGGGGCACTAACTACTCTCCACCCTGCCTCCCATGAGCTGACAGGACCCCACACAGCCAGAGTTCACGGGAAATGGGCGAGGACCACAGAGCCCATCGTCTTGACCTTGGTGCCCACCTCTCACCGGAGTCATAACCATTATACTGAGTCTCACCCCGTTCTTCCCACGCCCACATGTGCCAGTGGCCCCAGGGCTCTTCCCTGCCTGGGGACTTCCCTCTCTGCCCTGCGGCCTTGAGTCTCCCCATCCTTTGCTCCGGCTGGGAGACCCCCGTGGCCATGAGTGGCCCACCCCACAGAGGAGCCGCAGGGAAGGTGGCCACTGCTGCTGCCTCCGGGGAAGACAAGGGCAGGCCCGCCCCAGGTGGGGTGTGCAGGTTCCTCGGCGCAGAGCTGGGACAGAGTGAGTGTCCACCCAGGACTCGGACACTCCAGCTTCCGGGGTCGGCTGGGCTCCTTCCTCTTGGAAAGCACACACCTCGATGTGAGGTCATACAGTTGGAATTCTGTTTTAATTGTGGCCTCACTTTCTGTCCCCGGGCAACTCGGCCCTACCAACCAGGAGCTGCCCTCCCGTGGCGAGTTCAGCAGGGGAACTCCCTGGGCAGCCTCCGCCAGCAGCGTCGGAACGGAACACTGCACGGGCTCGCCGGCTCCCGCAGGGGTCGTTGCCTGTCCGGACAGAGAAGCCTCTGGGCGGGCCCAGCGCCGTGGTCACCACAGACCCTGCCTCAGGCTGGGACACCAGGGAACCTGTGCAGTCGGGGTTGTCCCGGAGAAGTGTCATTACCTCACCCCGGGGACTGAGGCTTCTTCCCCTGGAAAACCTGCTCTGCCACAGCGTCTGAGACAGCGCCTCTCACGTCCCCCTGGGCCGGTTGCAGACCCCAGAACCCTGGGGAAGGGCCCCAGTCCGGAGCTGGCTCCTGCATGGTGCTCTGCCAGAGTGGGGTTCAGATATTTCTGTGTTCGTGATGTCATCTTCACGTCTCATCATGTGATGTGGTTGGTCACTTCTGGCGTGTACGAGGGTCTTTTAAGAAACTATCTGGACTTAGTGATCAGCCTCCATTCTAAATGGTTTTACTAGTTTCGATGTTTCTGAGTGATTTTTTTTTTTTTGGTGGTGAGGTGGGGACAAGTTTTCCAGTAAACAATTGTATCATCATCTCCAAGTAGTCAACCCTGTTTTATCTTTCTGCTCTGTGCAGTCCTCCCTGGACGGCTCGTTTGTGCTTTCCAGAATCACTGCAAACGGCCAGGCCACGGTCATGACGTGGTTTGTTGGTGACGCTCACGACTTCCGTGCAAACAGCTTGGGAAGAGACGCCGCCAAGGACGATGGCGGAGGGTCTGTGTTGGCGTGTTTGCCGATTTAGAAACTAGAAAAGGAATCTCGATACCAGAAATGTATTAGATTTTCCCAAAGGTATTTCAGTGTCTACGGAGACACTTCACTTCTGTCTGCGTTGACGGTGGGCTGCGTGGTTCAGGGGAAAGCCAGGAGCAACAGTGACGCCTGTGACACCGCGCTGGGGGGCGTGGGAGCCTGGGCGGGGGCCTGGCGTCCGCTGCTCCTGGGGTCGGCGCACACAGCCTCCTTGGCATGTGCCCTACGCTCCAGAAACATCACTGAATTTACTTTTCTTTTACTTCACCTAGAATGTGATCTAAGTCCTAAGGAAATGGGTCTGTTTGGGGTTTTTTTAACTTCAGCTGGTGTGGGTATCGGGATTACAGCAAGTGGTCTGAGAGGTTTGCTTGCTCTGCACCAGTGTCATTGTGCTGTGGACTGTCCCCAAAGGGAGGGGCTTTTCCTCAGTCCCCAGGGGAGCCGACACCCCAGAGGTGCCTCGGGGTGGCTGGACGGTCCTTGAAAGGGGAAGGGAGCCCCCGACAGGACGCACCGGGAGCCTGGCGTCTCCTTGGGGGGCAGCTCGGGAGACACGGGACAGTCATTCTTCCTGAGGTTGACTCGTCCCCGTTCTGAAGTTCTCGTGAGCAAGGAGAGTGACGAGCCCTGGTCCCTCCGCGGGGGCAGCCTGGGTCCCCTACCTGGTTTCTGTCTGGCGAGGAAACCACTGTGCTGCCACTGTGCCCCCCGAGTGGTCCAGGGTCCCCCTCCTGCACCCAAGTGGGGGCAGGCTGCAGGCCCCGCGCCCTGCCCACAGGCAGCAAGTGGACGAGGGCTTGACCCTGGCCGGCCCGAGGGCCTTGGGCTCCACCCCGGGCCTCCAACCCCGCCAGGTGGGAAAGCCCCACAAGAAACAGGCCCTGGAGCTCTTGTTTATTTTTCTCTGTTGCATCAGAATCTCGTGAAGCAGACTCTCCCTCCGGGCCAAGCGCGATTCTGGGGGTCTCCGCCAAGGCTCCGTGAGCGAACCTTGCCATCTATTGAGATATTTATTTATTTTGGGGCCTTGGCGGGGGGAGGGGAGAGTCTGCAGAGACCCATGACCCCAGGGACGGGCCGAGTGACTAAGGGCAGCGGAATCTGCCCGGCCTGATTCACGGCCGTCCCGTGACCCAGTCAGGGAGCTGAAGTTCACGGCGTTTTCTTGGCTCTCCCCGCCGGTTCCTGAGTGTCCGGCTCCCGGCCCAGGGCGCCGCGCAGCCCCAGGCTTTCCTCGCTGACACTCGCCAGCCCCGCGGGACACAGTGACGGGGACTTGCCCCTGGCTTGGCCACATCGGAGACCTTACTTTCTCTCCCTTGCTCTTCGGGTGAATTAGTTTCCCCGGGGGGGGGGGGGTGTCAGGAGGGGCAGGCAGGGTCTGGGGCAGTGGGCGGCGCTGCGAGGGAGTCTCAGAAGTGTCTTTCCCATCCTTGGCTAAAGCCTGCAGCGGGTCCCTCCCCCCGATCTGTCCTCAGGGCTCCGCAAGGGGCCAGGTGCCCACCACATCCACCCAGAGCAGGGACAGAACTTGGCCGACTGCAGCCCGAGGCCGTGGCAGCCTCCAGTGTCCCGTCTCCCAGCCCGTGTTTGACCAGGATGTCCGAGCTCTCAGGAGCTGGGAGAGCCAATGATGTGTCCCTTGGGTCCTGAGACTTCTGGTAGTCAGAGAAAATAAATCCATCCCAGCTGCGTGTGCTCTGCTGTCCTTCCTCTGTTTCAGATATTTTCTGCATTTGAGACAAAGCTGCCCACAGAGGAGGGCAGTGCCCCCCCGGGGGGGGCAGTGGGTGTGGGTTGGGGGGAGATGGAGAGGGATACCTGACTCCCAGTGGGGCAGCCTCACTCTCCTACCTGAGGGCATTTAAGGGATGCCCTGTGGCTTCTTCAGAGAGGGCAGCAGAACTGAGGGTGAGTCCTTAGGAAGCCACTGGGGGTTGTTGGGGATGGGCTGGGCTGGGGGCTAGGGAGGACTGGCGCCAGCAGGGAAGGGGCCCAGGGCGCAGCCACCAGACGCACCTGTGCAGACCCGCAGCCTTCACTCTTGGAAGCCCCTGGCCTGCGTTCTTACCCGATTCTTTTGCAAAAGAAGACCCTCAGAGGACTCAGGGGGACGCTCCAAGCCGCAGCAGTGTGGGCTGAAGTGGACTGCCACGTGTGATCCAGACAAGCAGCCACGGCAGGAACATCCAGAGTTTCAAATAAATTAGGTTCTCATTTTCGGGACTTAGTCACACACAGCTTTCAATGAGAGAGTCTGGGCACCTGTGTTCTCCAAACTGCTGTGTTTCCCTGGGAAAACGGTAGCTGCTAAGCCCCTGGGTCACCAGCCTTGGGACCTCCTAATCTGGGAAGACAGCCCTGCCCATCGCCACCCCAGGCGAGTCCCTAACTTCTCCAGGATGTGGACCGTGTCTCAGCTTGCTGTAGAACCCACGTGAGTCGTTACTTTTCCCGGAAGAAATACAGATCAGCACGTTAAGGACACGTGTCCAGCAGTGCTGGGCTGATGCACAGGGAGTCCCCTTGCCCAGGAAGGGTTTGGGGACAGGCCAGCTAATGAGGAGGACAAGCCCAGGCTGCCAACGTGTACATAATACCAGTGACTCTGCACTAGCTCCCGGAGTGGGGGCTTCAGGCCGGACACCCTGGACCCCCACGGTGCATCTGCAGAACGGGAACCACCAGCCACATGTCCGGCGAGCTGCCCAAGGGACCAAACCTGTGCTGGGCCGGCCGGGCCCGCCGCCCTCCCAGGCCACACACTGTCTCAGAATTCAGCTCCGAACACAAAACTCACCGTCCTGAAGCCCTTCGTCTAAATGACCTTAGGGACACATATCTATATCAGATTCGCAGACATTTAACTCAATTCTTAGAAAAAAGCATCACTCTTTCCCCCACTGGCCCGGCCAGAAAGTCACCAAATTTCAGTGCAGGCAAACAAACAGCGCTCATGGGCTCTGGCCTCCGCCTGCTCTCCAGAACATGGGAGCGTCACTTCTGAGGAACAGGCGCTGGGGGCCCTGATGGACACGCCTCTGACTCGCCAGACCCCCAGGTGGGCCCAGCCCTGCGGTCCCCTTGTGGCACCAGAACCCCGCACCTCAGTGGGTGGTAAGCAAGGTTCCCATGAGCACCCAACTGGCCCTCGCCCAGGCCGGTCTCCGAGGGCGCCACCAGCAGTGACCGGGGCGCCCGCTTCTTGGCATCTGCCTGACTCCCCTTCTCGGTCCTGTGTGCGGGTGTGAGGCCGTCTCCCTGTGGCTCTGACACGTGTTTCTGATCAGCGAGGCTGAGTGTCACTTCATGCGCACATGGGCCACCTGCGGGCCGTCTCTGGAGAGAGGTCTGCTCGGTGCTCGGCCCGCTTGGCCTGCTTGTCAATCGGGCTGTTTGCTGAATGCTGATGCTCCCTCCTCGACCCAGGTAGAATCCGCACCTCGGCCACACGGTTTGCAGCTCCTCCCTCACGTCCTGCAAGGTGCATGCTGCTCCCTGGTGCTCTGATGCACAGGCTGCCCCAGCAGGCTGTGGCCCCACTGTGCGCGTTCACTCTTGCCGCCTGGCAGAGAGCCCCGACTGCTCTGTCCGAGGAGGAAGCCGTCTCCACAGGAAACGGCAGTGGTGCGCGCCAGGGCTTCTGGTGAGGCCGTCTCTATGAGCCCCCTGAAACGTCGCCCACCCTGTGTGAATAGGCAGCACCACTTGCTTTCTGAGGGAGCTTTGCACACACCTGTGTGTTGCTGTGGAGTCTCCCAGGGGCCAGGCCACCGACTCTGGCCCCGCTGTGCCCCCTGGATCTCCAAACCAACCGGCACCCTGCACACGGCAGGCTCCCCGGGGAGCCCGGGGCAGGCACTGTTTCCTCCTCAGGACCATGGGGCCCTTGGAGGGGGGGCGGGCAGCGCCACCTCAGGGTCGGAGGGTGCAGGGGGCCCCAGCCCGGCTGCCAGCCCGCACTTGCTGCACCTGAAGCATGGTGAGCCCTCCGCGGCCCACACCTGTCTCCAGCAAACCCAGGAATGACTGCCTGCCCACAGCCGCGTCCTCTGGGGGATCAAATGGACGGCGGTCCCTGCCCTGTGCCTGGCAGGCCGAGGCTCCAAGGGCCTGCTGAGCCATTAGAGCGTGTCCTGTTCACACTTCGACAGTCACTCAGCCCATCCCTCCACCCAAGAGCCCAGGCAGCTGCGTGGCCAACCCCGGCCAGCGTGGGGCGCGGTCCTGCAGACTCACAGACGTTGATCATGGTGGTCTCCCCGACGACGTCCCACCCGGCCAATCTGTGGCTGCCCAACCAGCAGCATCCTTTGTCTCCTAGGGCAGCAGGGCCCCCAGGGTCAGGCTGGCCGTGCCAAGTGCTGCCCCTGCTCCCAAAGCCTGGGCACATGGCCTGGTGGGAAATGGGTGTTTGAGGAGTCGAGGGGGGGCACAAGGGATATATCACCGGATTTCACTCCCAAACATCGTGCCCCCAGCACAGTCCGTGTGCATCTCTGTCCCCAAGGTCCCCCCTTCCCCCCTCAGAGAGCGGTTCGGAGGTTGTATTCCCTCCAGGGTCATGGCTCCCTCCCGCCAACAGCCATCGGCTTTTGGGACGGAGGAGGTCCTGTACAATGAGGCAGACTCCATCCCCAGAAACCCGGGGTCCCCAAGTTGCCAGGAGCGTCCCCCAGGCAGCCACACACCACAGGGGCTTCTCCCGGTCACAGAGAAAGGGCATCTCTGTGGCACAGACACCTCTCGAGTTCTTCGTGTGCTTAGGAAGACGGGGCCCGCCCGCCGTCCCGCACATCCACACCGTGCAAACTCGCGGTGCACAGACCACGTGCTGGCCGTGGGCCGCCCCTGTGACGCATGTGTGAGCCAGACGTGGTCCCCGGCGGCCAAGTGGTGGCTGCTCACAGTAGCGTCATCCGTGGTGGCCCACACTTGGAGTCACCGAGCCGTCCCTCAGTGGGCAACGGGCAAACGCCCCGGTCCACCCAGACGGTGGGGCATCGTTTGGTGCTAAAAAGTCACGAACTCTCAAGCCCCGAAACAGCGTGGAGGCGCCTTAAGTGCACGTTGCTGCGTGGACGAGGCCCGTCTGGGAGGCTGCGTGCTGCGTGGCTCCAACCCCACGTCGCGCTGGAAAAGGCGGCGCCACGGAGACAGGGAGGAGCGCCAAGGAAGCCTGGGCTCCCGGGGCGGGGCGGGTGGGTGGGCAGTGCACAGAGGGCAGCGACCCTGTTCTCTTGGGCCCTACAATGGTGGACAGGGGTGGTGACGCATCCGTCCAGACCCACAGAACATGCCACGAGTGGACCCACCGTCCCTTGGGGGCTCCGGGTGGCGGTGAGGTGTCCATCTGCGGTCACAGATGGCAACAATGCTCCACTGGGGGGGCACACGGACAGTGGGGAGGTCAGGGGCACATGGGGGGTTTCTGTACCTAACCCTCGATTTTTCTGTGAACTTTAAACTGCTCTAAAAGATGTAAAGTCTTAACTTAAAAAATAACTAAAATTTCTCAAAGAATGACCTGGAGAGAAGGGTGGCAGGTCCCCAGAGACAGGCCAGGAGGAAGGCCCAGCCCCCACCGGGCACTGCGTGGCGATAACAACGCCGCATCCTTGGGAGTCACGCCGCTCACACACTCCTGCTATGTGGACAGCAGGGGTCTGGGGTGGGGGGTCCTCCCTGCTGGAGAGCATTACGTCTGCCTGTTCTCTTCGGCACACGTCTGAGAGGCAGTGGGGGTCCCTGAGTGGGGATCCCTGAGTGGGCAGGGACGTGTGGGAAGACGTGCCCCAAACCAGCAGACTCCAGACCCCACAGAAGCCAGGGGTCGTCTCGTGCCCTGGGCCCTCCAGGTTTGCAGGCTCGGTCTGGCGGCGTGTGGCTGGGCCACCACAGCCAGGAGATGCCAGGGTGCCTGTTTCCTGCCTGAACACGCCTGGCCCGTCTCACTGAACCCCAAACACACAGACATGTGGGGTGGAACAGGAGGCAGAGGTGGCCACTGCCTGGCACAGAACTGGCCAGCCCACCGAGCGCTGCCCCTGGCTTCCCACACAGGCCTCTCAGGGCTCCCACAGCCCCCGAAGCCCCGCCCTGCCATGCACCTCACACTCCAAACCAAGGAGAGGGTCTAGAGGAGGGAAAACCCCAAGGACCCCCTTCCTTAGAGCACAGGGGCTCCCAGAAGGGCGATGGCTTGTGATAACGAACCTAACAGGTATGTCTGCAGCAGGTGGCTACAGGACAGGGTACCGTGCTCCTTGTGTGCCTCTGAAGGACAAGCCAGGTGGACCCCAGGGCAGGTGGACCTCAGAGCAGGTGGACCCCCGGGCAAGTGGACCTGGAGGCAGGCAGACCCCGGGGCAGAGGGACCTGGCCCAGCATCTCTGCAGAGCAGCCAAGGCCTCCATCCCCACCCCACCCCCTTCTGGGCTCTGCTGTGTCCAGTGGGTACCAGCCCCTCCATCTGGGTCCCACATGGTCTTGGTCCCAAGCACTTTTGCCCAGGCGAGCACTCAGAGCGGGAAGCTGCCCGGCCAGGAGCCCTGGCGGCCCATGAAAGCCTCCCTGCTCTGTTTACTTGCAGCCAGAAGACAAAACGCCTGGGCTCTGAGTCACTGCACTCCCCGGGCCGATCCAGGCAGGGCCCACGCGGGGCTGCCGGCCTTAATCTCTTGGTTTCTCTGCATCTCTGCAGTGAGAGGCGGTGGTGGTGCGGGCTAAGAACCACACGCAGCTCGCCACTCAGTGTGCTTCGGGCTGCGGGCGGAGGAGCCCGGCCAGGAAGGTGCGGTGCGTGCTCCCTCCGGGAGCCCCGGCCCTGCCCCACGGTGACGAAGCTGCACAAACATCTCAGCCGTCTTCCCAAGGAGATTCGGTCATCTGGCTAGCGCGGTCCCAGAATTTGCCAGAACAACACATCCAGTGCAGCCCGGCGTGTGAAAGGAGGCAGCCCTAGTGCCGAGTGTGTGTCTGGGGTCTGGGAAGAAATGCGAGGCTGCAAGCCTGGGGGTGGTGGTTGGTGGGTGCTCTGGGGAAGGGGGTGCAGAGCTGTGGGAGCTCGGCCTCCGGGGGGACGGGGTGGGTGCCACTGGCAGCTTTACCTTCCCCTTCAGCCCTGAGCCCTCGCCGTGCACCCGGGAGGCCGGGAGCCAGCAAGGAGGGACTGGAATGTGTTCCCAGGGACTGGGGAACACAGACGCCCCCGGAGGCTGGGAGGGGTCCTGCCGCCCCTCCCTCCTGGGTGGGTTGGCGGGAGAGAGTGAGTTCACTGCGCTCCCGCCGGATGGAAGCAGTTGATGCTAAAGCATGTGCAATCCTAGCACCTTGAGGAGGAGGAGGAAACAAAGGCACAGGGGGGGCGGGGGGCTGGGGCCGGGCCGGGCCAGCACACGGTGTCATCATGTGCCATGTACAGAGGCCAGGCAGGCACTGAACAGCCCTGACCCCCGGGGCCGGCGTGTCCGCACCGCCCAGGGAGACGAAGGCTGTGCTCACAAGACCGCTTCCTTGTCTGACTTCCACGGCACCCAAAGCCATCGCAGGGGTGAGCTCCCTGTGAAGAAGGCATTTCGGGGGTGGGGGGCGTGGCTGGCTCCTGTAGACCCGCCTCCCACATCTCCGGACCAGCCCGCCCACGCGGTGCGCTCCGAATGCCCAGCCAGGACCGTGGGGTCCGAGCCCCACACCACCTTTCCCTTCATGACAGCAGACATTGGTTTATCACACACAGGAACCTGCCGACTGCGTCCGGAAAAGCCACTCTGCGTGCAAGCAGCTGCCCAGGCATTTGGAACGATTCGGCAGTGTCAGCAAGGCTGACGGCATTCCCTCTCCGAGAGGCAGGCCCGCCCCCATCACTCCAGACGGCTCCGAACACGTGGGACTACCGGCTCAAAGGGTGTCTCCCCGTCTCAAGTCTTTTCTTACCGTCTGTACCGCTTAGAAAGACCTTAGAAAGACGTCACGCTCCCCCAGCACGCAGGCAGGGCGAGACCGCCTGGTGCCCACACCTCCCCCTGCTGGGGTCCCTGTCACACTCTCTCCAAGTGAACGAAGAGCAGCAACCTCCCGTCCTGCTTTCCGTGTTCTGGTGGTCATTGGAGTTACTCACTATTTATATGGTTATTGGCCAACTGAGTTTCTTCCTTTGTGCGTTTATCTTTTCCCTTGTTTTCTACAGTGGCATTGTCTGGTTTTCCTTTGAGTTTTTAAAGGCTCTCTGTCTGGTCGGAAGATTGACCCATGGTAAGACAGACTGTAAACACTTCCTTCCCGGTTCCTGTACAATTTTGATTATCAGACTTCTTTCAGTATTTAGAAGTTTAAAATTTTAACTTAGAATAATTCTTCTTCCTCGACTTGGGCTACTGTGCTTTGGAGGACCAGCTCTAGAAACCAGAGGCTGTGACGCGAGCACAGTAAATGTCACAGTAAATGACATCAGTGTCCTGAATGTCCCTTGGGCTCCGTGGGGCAGTGCCCAGGCGTCCCTCTGTGTTTGATCCTTGGTGGGGCCACACGCCGTGGGTAGACCCCCGCCGGACGGGGCCATGGGACCTCGCTGGGGCAAAGCCAAGGCAGCCACCAGAATTCACCAGGATGCCTGGCTTCTGATTGGTTCTGGTGCGGATGTTTTAAGGGAGAAGTTGGGTGGCTGACCAGGGTGACACCTGTGCCCGCCAGCTTCAGGGATGGAGAAAGGGACGGGGGTAGGTGGGAGGGAGCACGCTGCGCACTCCTGGGAGCCAACTTCACGTCCCCTTGATGGCATCTCTGAAGACCAACTCTTCACGCACCCCACTGTGATTAGCAAGCTGGCTGCAGGGTCCCGGGACAAACCATGCCAGCCACTGCGAAGTGGATTGGCCGGAGAGGACAGCAGTGCACCCAGGAGCATACGTGTGCTGGGCAACGCATCGGCTCTGCTGCTGTCGGGAACCAGGGTCAGGGACAGACGGGGCCCCGAGATGGGACATGTCTAGCTCGTGGGGGCACCCAGGCTCTGATGAGGCCGACGGCACAACTCAATAACCAGGGTCCTGTCCTCTGCCTCCATCGGGGCCTCTCAGCAGCTCCTGGGGCCTGTGCCTCCCTCCCTTGGGGGTGTCTGTGCCCGGACCAGAGGACTGGGAGCAGGCAACAGCAGCAACCTCTGAACCCCCATTTCCCTTCGCTCTCCGCCGCTAGCCCTCTGGTCAGCTTCTACGGAGCTGTTCGGAGTCCTCCTAGGCCCTCGGTCTGGGTCCCTGTCTGCAAGGGGCCCACAGGGTGACCCACACAGCACCGGGGGCCAGCGGGGCACCATCCTGCCTGCCCCTCACAGGTGGGTCCGAGGGCATCAGGGGCTCGGGGAGCATGGTGGGGGGAGAGAAACCCCACCAATGGGCCCTGAAGGGTTCTGGGCCCCCTTCTGCCCTGTGCCCCCTCTCTCTGAGGACAGCACCCATGTGCACGTGTGCCGCACTTGGCTCTGCTCCCAGCCAGCCGGAGCAGCCGAGGGCCTGAGCCCCACTTTTCCGGGTCAACCCTGGTGCAGGGTCAACCCCCTCGAGCGCCTCTGCATCTGAGCACCAGCCTGAAACAGTCTGGCTCTGGGGAGCCCGCTGCTGGGTGGATGCAGAACCTGCAGAACCGTGGCCCTCCCCTGTCCCCAGCCCCCAAAGTGTGAGAATGCCATCTCCCACGGGGAGGGAGCGGGGCGGGGGGAGGGGTGGCTTCCAGAGGCACCATCGACCAACCCCGGCATCAGGGGGCAGCAAAGAAGCAGCTGGCTTTCACAGTTGCCTGGGGCACTTTTTAGGCGAACACTCAGGAAAAAGATTGCGCAAGGAAGAGGCTCCCCCGAAGCACAGCGGGACCAGATACTGCGTGTCGCGGGTGCGCACTGAGTCATGTGGACAGCTGGACGGCATCTCTGGAAACTGGGGGAAAGTTGGAGGCTTGTCACGCCGCCTGCAGTCAGCAGGGAGGCCCACGGGGCTGAGTCACGGGCTCTTTTTCTTCTCGGTGGTAAAATGCTCATAATGTAAAATGTGTCACTGTGTCCACTTTAAAGTGCACAAGTTGGTGGAAGTCGGCCGCACTATTGTGCAAACATCATCTCTACCTAGTTCCAGAACCTTCTCGTGGCCCCAAACAGAAATCCCACAGCGGAGAGGCGATCACGCCCTGCCCCTTGCCCCTCCCCCGCCCCCAGTCCCTGGCAACCAGGAACTCACTATTGCCTGCTCTAGATATTCCTCTTAGAAGGAATCACACGCAGTTCGGTCTTCTGTGCCTAGCTTCCCGAGCTCGGCACGAGGTTCCCAGGCTCCTCTGGGTCGCAGCGGAGACGAGCTCACCCTCCCGCCTTCTGGCTGAGGAGCAGTCCCCCGTCCGGCGGCAACACCGGGGTTTCCGTCCCCACCCCTCGGTGTGCGAACTGGGTGTTGTCCTCCCTTCTGGCCATGGTGAACAGCACCACCGCAGCGCCGGGCACCCGTGGGGGCCCCTGTCTGCAACCACAGGAGGCAGCTACCGAGGGGGGACAGAGGGGCCTGTGGGCTCTGAGACTGGTCCTCCCTGGTCACCATCAGAAACTTGCTTGCCCTTCAGGGTTCAATGGGGAAACAACGGCCCAGGGAGGCCCAGACTTGCCTCAGGCTGTGGAGGCTGACGGGACTGAGCCGTGTGCCCCACTCCGCGGCCACACCGTGAAGTCCCGTTCCGGAGAAGGGACACCCCAGACACATGGTGATACCGTCTGGCCCCAGAGTAACTGGGGGGTCTGGCCTGCGCCTGCCAAGGTCGCAGCCTTTGGTTTCTGTCAAATTAAAATTTCCCAAAATAGAAAGATGCCCGTTGGAGACGCTTATGACTGAGGAAGAGTGTGACATGTGGTTTGTCCTGGAAACAATGACTTCAGTAAGTTGCAAAATCCGTTGTGGACAGTGACACTGACAACACATCGTCATGACACGGACCAGCGCTCAGCACCCGAACCGCAGCGTCCCGCTGCGCACGGCGGTGTAGCCGCGGGCATGGAGCGCACTGGGAGCCCGCACGGCAACAGCCTCCCTCTCCCCGATTAGAAAAAGGGAAATTATGCAGCTAGCGCGGAGCAACAGTGGCTCTGAGTTTCACGAAGCGCAGGACACCCGCTGGAGCCCAAGGCCGGCCCCAGACCCTCGCGCACACGTGTCCCCGGAGCGAGCTGGGAGGGCCGAGCCTGTCACTGGCCGAAGTCACCTCCACCGTCGCTCCACAGAGGGTCGCACGCACTGTGTCAGATGGACCACGTGGCTGTGGCTCCACCGCAGAGCCGGGCACGGCTGCTTCCCTGCCGACCATGGTGGGCGGCGCAGTCCCCCCCTGAAGCTGTCCGCCTCAGATGAGCCAGAGCGCTCCGAGAGGAACACGGCTGCGGGCGCTATCTGCAGCCACGAACTCCAGGAGGAGGAAATAAAGGCTGAGTTATCGCTTCCTTTCATTAACCTCAGCCAAGGCCGCGCCGGCCGCTCAGGGCTCCCGCTGGGGGGCCTTCTCGGTGGGGCCTGTGGGCTGAGCCCAGCCCATCCGCTGGGGCCCCAAGAGTCAGGGCAGTGGGGCCAGCAGCCTCTCCCCTCTGGCTCCCCTCCCTGCCACCGGGGGTCTCTCCAGACCACCCAGACAAGCCCAGCGCCTTCCTGCTGCGTCCCCACCGCCCTGTTCCCAGGGAGCTCTGCCTGCTCGGGCCCTGCAGCCCCTGATGCCTGCGGCCTGCTCCTCCCAGGCAGGGCCACCGATGGGGCTTCTTGGCTGTCCCTCACAGAGGGACGTGGACACCTGGGGACAAAGGAGAATTGGAGGCACTGGGGGTCCTTGTGCAGTGGCTGTGGCCCAGGGCAGCGGGGAGGTGGCCCTGTTGGAATTTTTACGAAGTGTCACTTTTCTGGGGAGGCAGGTGGGGCGCTTGTCCTGCTAAGCCTCTCTCTTCCCAGGGGACCAAGGGGGTGGGGCCTCCCTGTGATAGGCGGCAGAGGGGACGGGTGGCCGCGCCCCTGCCCTGTCCCAGTCCCATCACTCGTGAAATTCTCCACACTGCCCTTCCCAGCCACACTCACTTAGTCCTTCGCTCCGCCCCCCTCAGGGAGCGGCACCCTGCTCCCGTCACAGGCCGCACACGACAGGCCCACACTCGGAGGCACCGGGGACGCACGAGGAGGTCATGCTGCTTGACGGCAGTTTTATGGGGTCATTCACGTCAGAAATGCGAGAGAAGGAAGATGGATACAGCATGACAGCGACAGCTGAGATGGCAGGTAAATGCTCCCCAGGGCACACCTCTGCTTATTGTTTCGTGAAGAGAAAACCTTTATCCTCAAGAAAAAAATACTCGAATCAAGTTTCGGAATTGACAGCAACTGAACATCCAGCAAAGCAGCCTTCAGTTAATTTTGCCCTTGAAGGGCCTCCTCGAGTGGCCCTTTGCTACAGTTACCCCAGGCCCCTCAAAGTAGGTGCCCCAGACACGCCTGGGGTCCCCACATGAGCCACACTCAGTCTGGGGGTCATCTGTGCAGGTCCTTCCGCACGAGAGAAATCAACAAAACAGCACACTGGTTTCCCTGGCACGGAGGTCCCCTGGGGGCCCTTCTGGCCTGGTGACAGCGGGACGACTTCCTTAGAAAACAGGGATGGAGGTGGCTCAGGAGCACCCATCACCGAGCACACAGGCGGTGGCACGTCTGCCCCTGAGCGGCCCCCAATCCCAGAATCCCCACAAACACTTCATTCAGAGGGTCCCAATGGCGTGTCCACTCCCCCGTGTGACAGGGCTGCCCCTAGGACCTGACGCGGGGCTTCCTGTTTGCCTCTTGTCACTTCTTGCACCGCGAAAGCCTCCCCCGCCGGCCTTCCGTGACCACCACGGACAGACCAAGGTCTGGGCTGAAGAAGACACTGGAGCGCCTGTGCTGGGGGGAGTCAGGGGGCGTGGCCAGAGAAGTGCGCTCCCTGGACAGGAAAAGCCCACACAAGGTCCCATCCTCCTCTCTCAGGTCCCCACCTGGGCACAGGTACGGTGAGAGAGGGGATGTCAGGTGGCCCGGTGCGCTCGGGACAGTCTCCAGGGCCGATGTCTATGGGGCACGCGATGTGGACGGGTGAGAATTCAGGAATACAGACCTCTGACCGAGACGGGCCTGTCAGCTGAGCCCCACAGGGACGTGGCACTCAGTTTGAGAAAGAGAAGAACACCCTCCCTCCCTCTGCCCTGGCCAGCAGCGCCAGCCTCTCCCGAAGACACAGTGAGTGCTGGGCAGGGAACCACCGAGGCCGTCTGGTGCAGGACGGGGCATGACCCAGCAGGAGCGTGCATATCCCGCTGACCCTGCGGGCAGCTCGCCCGGGGGGCCACCTCTCCGAATCACAGTGAGGGACCCAGGACTTGGCAGCAGGCCCTTCACGCCCGCAGGGCCCGGGAGTGACGCCCAGCTCTTCCCTTCTGACCCCCTGCACCCTCGCAGAGAGGGTACTGCGACCGACCGCACAGACGTTCAGGGAGGAAGGAGCGACTGGGCACTGACTTCCCGGCCTCTCGCCCAGGACCAGCAGAGCTCAGAGCGGGGCTCAGAGAAGCCGGCCGCAGCCCAGCCGAGCCCGGGACACCAGGCTGGGGTTTTCTCCCGGGGAGTGTGCTCCTCTCACGAGCTCTCCCCCAGAGCCTCTGCAGTGGGCGGAAACCTCCCGAGTCTCTTCGGAAGAGGGACATGCTCACGGAGAATGTAACAAAAAGCCTAGTGTAGCGTTTTATTTGTACGACACAGAAAAACAGCATTTACAACGCACGTTGAGGCATCCGTTCTCCGTGGGGGAGTCAGACACGGGTTCCCCACTGCTCCCCGCAATGAGCACGAGGCCGAGACCAGCAGGCCGTCGGGCGTTGGAATGAGCCGCTCTGCGACCACGCCATGAGCCTCAGCCTTGCGGCCGGGGCCCGATGCATGACAGCCATCAAAGAGTTAATAAAAATCAAGAGGTTTCCCCCCCCAAATCTTTCCCATCAGTCACACACCAGAGCTGCGCAGCCAGAAAAACAAATGTGAACTCCCCATCAGACTTGTGAGAAATACGAATCCAGTGCCAGACAGCATAACTGAATTTATAATGTCCCCCCAAAAGACGCTGGTGGCTGTTTCTGAAAGGCTGAATGTGAGCTGAGGAGAAAGAGTATTTTCCAGGATGACTGAACTTGAAAACCGAAAGTCCTTCCGTTCAACCCTGTCCTCCATTTCATCGATGGAGAGATTCTGACCTTTAAGAGGGGGGGACGTGCTGATGGTAAAGGCATTATTGCTCCTAGGATTTGAGAAGCGAGATCACAATCCTACTGGGTCATCAGACTCATTCCCTGGTGGAAGGACAGAGGAGCGGGATGTCGTGGCAGGAAACCCGGGGGGCGGGCGGTCGCGCACAGCCTGGACGGACAGCGTGCACTCGGCACTCTCCCACGCAGCCTGGGACCGTAGGACTCTACACAGTCAGGTCTCGGGGACAGTGGGGCAGGCATTCAAAGCACGTAAAACACTGTTTTGATTCCAAATGACTCTATTTCAACTAACCACTGAAGGCTTCTCTCATGTCAGGATAAAGTTACACGGTGGTTTCCCGGTTTCTGAGTCCAGTCTCCTCCTGACTGACAGCCATCGGTAACCCCACGGTGCTGTGGCTCACCTCGGCGCGGAAGTCACACCGTGTCTCAGTCACATGTCACTGCATCTCATTCCAGAACCAACTCCCGAAACTAAGCTGCATCCAAAGGTTTACTATTGAACCCAGAACAAAATACGTTCCTAGGACAAGCAGATACGGATTTAAAATAACCACGGCTGAGCTGAGGATTTTCTCTCTCTCTCTCCCTCTCCCCTGCCCCCGTCTTCCCCTACATCTCACTCCCTCTAACTGGGTATTACTGTAAATACCAAACCCTCGGAGTCTATGCTGCATAGTGAACAGTTTTTATAAATCACAGCCTGCAGGAAAGCGTGTGTCTGCCCGTGTAAGTCAGGGCAGACTGTGCTAAAAGCAACTGTGCCAGTTGCAGGTAAATACTTCCTAAATTTTCTTTGAAAAACCATTTTTTGCATTAGTATAGGAATAAATGTATGGATTGGTATTTTTCTCAGATTTCTGGGATTCTACTACTGAAGAATTTTAAAGAACCACCTCTAATTAATTCTATATAAGACATAGGCTGAGACTTCTCAGAATCCGAAAAGTGCAATAATGCAAATGACATCAGGGAAGACTGGACTTTTGCTCAAAAATGCATATTTTTAGTTTATTGCTACAAGATAACCCATAACAATTCCTGGCATAATTTACTCACTTGAGTTAGAAACATTTTCATTCTTGTGGGGTAACTTTTTTTAAACTTATTCTGAGACCCCTGTGGACTCACACGGAGTTGTGGAAAATGACACCGAGAGCCCCATCACCCTCCAGCCTCGGTTCCCCGGCGGTGGCACCTTGCACCACCGCTGTGCAGCGTCACGGCCGGGAAGCGGGCACCCACACCGCCTGCAGACCGCACCCGAGTCCACCAGTGTTACACGCCTGTGTGTGCACGCACACCCTCCACGCTCTACCGCCCTGTGGCAGGCACAGCCTCAGGCGGCCGAGGGAAACGTCTTTTTAAGCAGTTTCTGTTTTTAGTGTTTCGTCTTGGCTTTACCTTGCATGTACCCCTGCCTGTATCTCTCAGAGTCGGCTTCTCCTGTGCGGCTGTCTGTCTCCTGGCTACAGTGACACGTCTGTCTCCTCCTGAGTTTGACGGCCTCATCCCTGAGCCGCTGTTGGCGAGGGCTCTGTCTCTGGTTTCCCTTCTGCGGCACATCCATCCTCCCCGTGAAGAGGCACAAACATAAACAGACATTCCAGCGCACATTCACGGGGTTTTAAAGACACCAGTGAGGACAGACTAATGTACATACGAAGCTTAAAAACTGTCATAAAAGCTCAGCCTTTAAAATTGGCTTATTAAAATATTTGGGTTTTTTTTTAACCTAGACTTACACCAAAACTCTGAGTTACAGTGCTCTGCTCATGAAGTTTCCTTTACGAGCTTCGTGCCAGGCAATGGGGACCGGCATCTGTGCCACTTCAGGAACACGGCGACGCAGGGACGCCAGGCACTCGGGGTTTCCGGGCTCCGGACCGGTCTGAAGGTGGTGCCGCTTTAGTGCGGCCCGGCACAGCACTCCAGCTCAGGCGACTCCAGCCTCCACTTCCCAGCCCCAGCCCTCCGGCCCCGCTGCGGCCTGACGGAGCCCCAGGCTCTGGAGTGCTGTGGGAGGGAACATGCCGAGGTCACCTCCCTACATCCGGTCTCACTGATGGGCATTTCATCCCAAAACGTGGCTTAGAGTGCAGGTAGCTCAGCCTTTCATTCTGCCGCTCCTGACCAATCAAAAGCTCCACTGAGATTCTGCATGTCCCCTCTCCATGGCGAATTCAGTTTCTTTTGAGACCAGCAGGCATTCCGATCACAGCAGTGAACAAACACCCCCAAGAAGCGAATTTTGGGGAGGGAGGAAAAACGTATGCGTATTGGGTACTGAGAGGGCCACGCTCTGTTCTTGCAACTAACTCCAGCCCTTGGAGAAAAACAGGGTCGTGTGCTGAGCATGGCGACCCACTGAAAATCTGTGCAGACTTTGCAGAAGTCAGAATTTTTTTTTTTTAACCACAAAGCAGGGAAGAAGAGGAAAGAAAGGTCCAATAAGTAATCGTCACCTCCCTCCCCCCTCTCCACACCAGGTGCCTTGGATCCCACCCCCGGAGCCCAGGCATTTAATGAAAATACTGGAAAGTCCTCAGAGAGTTCTCCACTGGATGAACCCAGCTGACAGTCTGAAGACACCTGATTTATTGTCTATCTGTGTTTTTAAATACCAGGCCAAAGAGGAGAGTTAGGATAAATATCAGCACCGGCCCTACGATTTCCTGTGTTTCTCTTTAATTCAAAGGGCAGGGTTAGACTTTTTCAGCGTGGCCGCTGTTCACCCAGACACAGCTCCGTACATATATACGGGGTGGGAGGGACACAAACTTCTCACGTTAGACAGCAAAATCACACACCCTTTCCTGAAAGGTCTAGCAATTCTCTGCTGAAACATGTAACTAATGTTTCTTTAACATGCCACACATTTGTTAACATGTCAACAAATAAATAACAAATGCCGCTTAGCAACATTTTCAGGAAATAAAACCAACACTGGTCGCACTGATACTGAGACTCTCGGGCTAAAGGCAGAAAGAACACCCACGGGGTGCGTCTCAGGAGCAGACAGGAGGGTGCCCGGGCTGGGCCTGCGTCGGGAGCATCCCCTGGCCTCCTCTGCCTGGGCAGAGCGAGTGTCCATCTACTCAGAGAAGCCTGTTTACTGGGACCCGTTAACTGGATACAATTTTATAAAAACAAAAATAAATGGGCTCCCTAGAGATCACGTGTTCTCCAGCTAATGTGTTACCTGTTGCCATTAAAGGACTTTTTCCATAACAAACTCTTTAACCCATCATTTCTTACTACAAGCACGACGGTTTATTTTTACACCATCTCTCACTGTGGCCTCTGGTTCTCGCAGTGTTACCATGCCATTATTTTGTAATGAATTTTAAATGACCTTACTAAATTCCGAACTAACTGGTATCTCCTGGTATCAGCTTTCGATAATTTTCTCAAGGAAAATCTTAACGATGATTTTGCTGGCGTCTTCCTTACACAAAGCTGTGTGTGCATTTTTGAAAGAGGACACTCCTCCTCTGCTTGCTCTGACTTTGGATGTGCTGTAAACTGTGGTGCCCCGCGGGCAGGCGGGGCTGACTAACCGGAGCTTGTAGTTCGGGCAGCAGGACCCAGAGTTCACTACTATCGGTCCCACTGCAGCACTGCAGTGCTCAGCCAGTCCAAACCCTCCTTCCTAGAGAAATATGTGGTCGAGACGCTTTCCATCTGCTTTTGACAAAGATGGGAGAAGATTCCCATAAGTTATTCTCTGCTAAAATTCTTTGTTCAGGATCTGTGTCGCCGATCCCTATTTTAGAGGGCGATTTCATCAGGGGAATTTTCAGTGGCACGGAAATAAAAAGTAAAGCCCACCGGTGCTAGATCAGCTTTCCGTGGGCACAACAAAAACATTTTCAGATCTAGACCCGCGTGGAAAAGAAACGAGTCTGTCGGGAGAGTGGGCGGCCGCGGGCTCCGGAGTAATCTAAATTCCTGCCGGGCAGTGTGGAGACTTCACGGGAAAACTCTGCGAGGCGAGCGAGAAACTAAACTAAACGTACTGAGTGGGAAGGACTTTTTAACGTCCCCCCCCCCCAATAAATCTTGCGCCCTTCCATCACCCGCGGGAGCCCTGACCCGCGGAGCCTTCTGGAAAGGAGGCACCCGGGAGGCTAGAGCCCATCCGAAGGGACTTCCCAGGTGTGTGGGACGGGGCGCCGGGGCGGGGAGCCCTGAACGTTCTCCCAGAGGGAGCCGAGCTCCCAGGGCCGTCCCCTCCTCCTGCGCCGGCGGAACGGCGAGCACCGGCTCCCATCCTCTCCAAACCTGTTTCCCAGCCTAGACCCCGGGCACTTCCCCGCGGCGCGGAAGGAGCCCCTTCTCGGACTGCCGGGGTTCAAGGCTGGGACCAGAGGCTCCCGCTCCTCGGAGGTCGGTTCCACCTGCCCAGGGGCAGCCGGGGTTCCCGGCCTCCGCACTGCGAGCGATCGCGCGCACCAGCCTCCGCAGTTCCCCTGTGCTCCGCTGCGGGGCCGACCCGGCTCCCCCGCTGCACCCGCGCCGCAGCCGCCGGCACTGGGCACTGTCCTCCTGCCCTCGCCAGGCAGACCTGGGCACCCCCGGCGCGCACCCCGGCGCCCACCGGATAGGCCGACGCACGGGCCAGGACGCCCCGCAGGAGCTGCCAGGGAGAACTGGGCGTTCGTTCCCCGAGAAGAGCGCGAACCCACAGCCCAGCAGGACCCGCTGCGGGCGGCTTCCAGGCCCGCTGACGCTACGAGGGACGCGAAGGGCAGCTGTCCCCACCTCTCTGACCCTGAACGGCCCCAGTCGGTTCTTCTGATGCTTATCCCCCCAAAAGTCGCCCACAGGGGCCCCCACAGGACATCAAGAATGGAAAATTCGACTGTCGCCGACCTGCCTTTATCCGACTGACACCCCGCATGGAAGCTTGTGGAAGGACCCGGGGATGCCCCTGGGACGCGGGACCTTCCCGACCGATTCCCATCTGTCGCCGAGGGGAAGTGCACCCCACGACGCCGCGGAGGCCAGTGCAGCCTCCGTAGGAGGGACGCACCGGCCAGGCCCCCGCCCCCGGCGGCGTAAGGCCCCTTCGCGCGCTCGGCACCTACCCTGGAGCGCCGGTCCGGACGTGGGCGGCGCGGCGCTAGTGGGAGGCGGACATGGACCACGCGCCCTCCATGCGCCACACGGAGAAGGCGTAGCTGAGGCGCTCGTGGGCCACGTAGCTGCAGCTGGTCATCTTATTGTCCATCTCGTCGCTCTGCAGGACCTGGTAGAGGAAGTCTATGTACCTGGCGGCCAGCTTCAGCGTCTGGATCTTGCTGAGCTTGTCCGAGGGCAGCGTCGGGATGATCTTGCGCAGCGCGGCGAAGGCCTCGTTGAGCGACTGGGTGCGCTGGCGCTCGCGCACGTTGGCCAGGATGCGCTGGCTCTGCAGCTCCTCGAAGGACTGCGCGCTCGGGCTGCCCTTCTTGCCGCGCTTGCCCGGGGTCGGGCTGCCATCTTCGCTCGACTTCTTGCTGTAGCGCCGCTTCCGGCCGAAGCGCTTGGGCTGCCGCTCGAGCTCCTCCTCGCTGGTGCCCAGGCTGTCCACGGGGCTCACGGGCGAGCTGGAGCTCTCCTCCATGGCGCCCGCCCGGCGCGCGTGGGGCTGGGGGCGCCGGGCGCCGAGCGCGCGCCGCTGGCCAAGCCCGCGGTCGCCGAGCACACGCTCCCGGGGTTGTTCGAGAGGCTCTGATTTCAAGGCCGGCTTGTGCAAAACCGAGGTCTCCCGGAGAGGAAGTTATTCTAACTTTTTTGGAAACTCTAGCCGGGCTGGGTTGCTAAATAGTTGTCAGGAGCGGGGGCGGAGCGCTGATTGGCCGCCGCGGCCGGGGGCCGGACGAGTTCTGGGGCCTTCGCCCGCCGCCCCCGCCCCCCGGCGCGGCACTTTCAGTTTTGCCTCCCCCTTCGGCCCTGAGCGCGGCGGGCACCTCGGAGGCCTGGACCTCGCGCGCTGCCCGCGCCTCCACCCCGGGCTCTGGCCACTCTCCGGCTGCTCCGCTCCCTGGGCTCAGCCGACCGGCTTTGTCTGCTTCTTGACGTGGAGATCGGCCCCCCCACCCCCACCGGGCTGCGGGATTTCTCCCAGGGCGCGTAGGGCAGCGGCAGCGGCTCCTACCCTCGATGCGCTCCCAGGAGGTGAGGACACGGAGGGGAGCCTCCGGGGACCGGGGCCTGGGTGCGCCTCGGCCGCCCCTGGGCGCGCAGCGAGTATTTACCGTGGCCAGGCGCTCAGCCTGGGTTGGGAACCAGCGTGGGCAGGGACTCCTGAGCCCCCACCAAGTGTGCGGGGACACTTGGGTGCCCTTGGAGACGCCGCTCCCCAAGCACGTAAGACAGGACCCTTGGAGTCTCCGCCTGCTCTGCCCAGGCCCAGTGGGGGGAATGTTTCTCACCACAACTTGTTGGGGAACTGTAGCGCCAGCCCCTTCGCAGACCCTCCTCCTCAGTGCCTTAAAATTTCAGCCCCACTGCGAGCCCCTTCGGGAAGTGTCAGTGCCCGCCTCGCCCACCTGCGTGGTCCTGGCCCCGGTGCAGGCTGGGGGCTGAGGGCGCCCGCTAGGCCCTCGGTGCTGGGCCCCAACCTCCACACTCTCCTTTGCTTTCTGGGTCTGCAGTGGACAGAGGGCATGCTGGGCAGCTGCGCGGCCTCCCCCTCGCCGGGCACCCACGGGCAGGAAGGCGCAGGGCGGTGGGAGCTCAGGGCCCGGCCTCGGCGGGCAACACGGTGGACCCCAACCCGCGCCATCTGGACGCCGAGCGCAGGCCGTTTGAAGTGGTTGGGGGGGCTCTTTGTTCCCGGGCCACTCTGGCTCTGGGCCTGGAGGTGGTTTACGGCCTCCATGCCTTTGAACCTATTCCCAGGTGGCCCTGGCTCAATTAGGCCGGGGCCTGAGCTGTGCTGTCAGACCAGCCTCGAGATCAAGGGCGGGACGGGCTCTTTTTATTGAAGTTGAACTCCAGGCCGCAGAATGCTCGGCCTTGCCGGCTCCTCTGGCCTGTGAGCGGGACTGGGCGCTAGGAAACTCGAGGGCAGCCTGAGCGGGCCCCTGGCTGCTTGAGGGGACGAGGGGACATTTCCCCAACAGTCTGGCAAGAGGAGGGCAGGCCCTCACATAAACGTGGCTGCCTAAGGGAGCCAATTGTTTCTAGATTCTTCCGGACCCACAGTCTTGGCACCCTCTGACTTATGGGTCCTCTGGAGTCCCTGCACCCGCCCAGCCGGCCTGCCTGCACACCCCCCCCCCATCCCTGCACCCTGGGAAGGCCCGGTGTATCCAGCACAGCAAAATCGCTTTCAGACATCCCTTTAATATTCTAAATTTAAAATATTAAGAACAAAAAGAAAGCGAGAGGAGCATTCTCCCCCGTGGTCCTGCCCCCCTCACTTACCCTAGGGCTCAGCCCTTCCTGAGGGGGAGGACAGCGCAGACGGGCCTGCGTGTCCAACCAGCCTCTCAGTTGCTCACAGCCGCCATTTGCGGGCCTTTCACTGACTGCGCGGCTCACTGGGTGGGGGATACTGGTGACCCAGACCCTCGTTGCTGGCCCAGCTTAGATGAACACAGTGACAACCCTCCCCCAAGACCCAGGGCGCAGACAGCCCACTCCTGTCCCGTGTCTGCCTCTCGTGCTGGCGACGGGCATCAGAGGGCTTTCTGGAAGCCAGATCTGGGGGCCCATCGTCCGCCTAAAGCACAGCAGTGCTGCTGTTGCAGAGCCTGGGCACTTAGAGAGGGCTGACTCCTGACGTCCCAGGCACACGCCACATGCAGGCGAGGTTTTCTTTTAAACCCCCCTTTAAAGATTTCCCCTTAAAGATGGCTGCGAGGCATATGACAAGTTTTCTAGTGCCATCGCACATAGGACAATGTCACCATGACATTCCCCCCCGTGTCTGGTGGGAGGGTGCCCACCATCCCTTCCATCCTTCCCCTGCTGTTCCTGCCTGAATTGCAGGGAACAGGAGGCTCCAAATGGCCTTTCTTAGGCCCTGACGGCCCTGGTGGCCCTGGCCTGTGAGGTGCACTCTTATGGGTGTGGGGGAAGAGGGCCCAGCACTCAGCTAGGTCCTCTCGGAGGCCACGGTGGGGGGGGGATGTGTGGTTTCCGTGGCAACACGCCATCTGGCCGTGGGATCTGGAGGCAGGAACAAGTGTTTTCTGTATGGGGCCCAGCAGGAGCGGCACAGCTGGGGAGGTGGCAGCAGCTCCCTGTTCAGGGGCTTTTCCGGAGTCACCGTTCTGCTGAGGCTCCGTTTGGCCGTCAGTCCCGTGAGCTGGGCCGGGAGCCTGTCCACTCAGTGCCACACCACCCCAGCACGGCTTCGAGCGGGGGCTCCCCACTTGCACCGGCCGGCGGGGGCCCTGCTTACTGCAGCGGCACCTGCCCGGGGCGCCCACCCCGATGCTGACCCAGAAAGAGGACACCAGGGCCCTCCCCCAGGTGCGTTTTCTTGACACCCAACTCCCGCTCATAACATGCAACCCATGTTGGCCTTCTGCACATGCTTACAAATGCCTGTAACATCTACTCAAAGGTGTTCTGGCACCAAACTCATACTGGGATTTTTTTCGGGGGAGGAGGTCTTGGAATATATACCAAATCTGAACTCAGAGCAGTGGTGGAAAGCTCGCCCGTGGCACAGGTGAGTGGGAGAGAGCGGGATGCAGGCTGCGGCGGGAGCCAGGCCCCCGTATGTGCACATGCCGACTTGGGGCCCCTCTAAGTGCTTCACATAACCACAAAGGAGCCAATCAAACAAGCACAGTGGAAATCCCTACAGAATCAAAAGCGAAACCCAACAAAACCACCTGATTGTGCATCGTCTTGCTGGCCTCACCCTGCAGACAGGAGCAGTTTCAGAGAGGGTTAAACCCCCAGCGTGGCTGCACACCCCGAGGGGGCCACGCTCCAGGGGCAAAAAAAGGAGAAAAGAAAAAAGTTGAACAGTATTAACTGTGCTCGCATATTAGTAACAGCATCGCTATTGTTATTCCGGAACTGGAAGGGGGTGGGTGGGGGGCAGACAAATGGTTACGTCTCCGCCGGGAGGACAGAGGTGCACACGGAGTGAGGGAGCCAGGGGAGCCCCCGCACCCCGCACTCCGCACTCTGTACTCGAGGCGAAGATCGGCATGAACTCCCGAGGCGCTCTCTCCCAAATGCTGTACCGCCTGGTCCTGACCACTGCAGAGACCGGCAACACTGAGCGGCCCGGTGACAGCACCATGGCGTCTGGGTGGGTCATGACCCCTCCTGGGAGAAACACTGGCTCAGAGTCTAGGCCGGACACAGACAAGACAAGCCCGGAGCACCTCCTTCTGCAAAGCCAGGAAGCCACCGGAGACTCTTGGCATCGAGCCGGAAAAACTCAGAACCGCATGCAGAGATGCCTGCACAGGCAGACGACGGCACGAGGGGCACAGGTGTGAGAACAGCGGGCGGAGCTGGCAGCTGCGGCCCAAGCCAGTGGTTTACAACGTCCATCAGATGGAATACTCGCCAGCCACCTGCGGCTGAGAACGGCAGACCGACGTAGGATTCCAAACATCGGTCAAGAAAGGGAAAAGACCAAGCAGGTGACCGGCCTGCCTCGCCCAGGGGTGCCCCACAGTGCCGTCAGACTTGCAGGGGAAGTGTTGGCCCCACGGGTGTACTCCAGGTAACAAACAGAGGGCAGGAAGGCCAGCCCAGCCCCCCGACCGAGCGGTGCGCAAGCCTCGTCATCCAGGCACCTCGAGTCACGGAGCGGGAGACTCGGCCCTGGGGCCAGGTCCAGGCACCTTGCCTGAGGCGCTGGCAGGCATTTCCAGGAACCCGGGCCTGTTGTCTGGGCAGCTTAAATGGGCCGGGGGACACACCCACACCTGGCCCCTGCTCTGCTCAGAACCGGAAAGGGCTCGTTTCTCTCCAAGTGAAAGCCCATCAGGACTGGGGTCTGCAAGGCCCGCGGGCCGGGTGGTGATCCGCCCCCTCCGGCTCTGGCTGCCTGCCCCAGCCCACTCCAGTCCCACCAGCCCCACACAGGGGAGCCTTCTGCCACCGGGACAACCGTGCGGCCGACTTCCTGGCCTCGAGGCTGCCTCAGATTCTGTTGTCGCATCTCAAGCCGCCATTTCACCACCTGCCCACCACTGCGCGAGCCAGCGGGCTGTGTCACGTTCGACAAGGCAGGTTTGTCGACATCTGCCAGTGTCACCCATGGGCCTGTGGTCCTCAAGGCTCCAGCCTCAGGTGGCCTCAGCCACAGGCCCGGTGGTCAGTAGGCCGTGGGCTGGGGAAGCTCGGGTTTCCGCCACTCGGTTGTTTCTCCAGCAGGCGGAGGCTCCCTGCTCTCCTCTCCTGGTCCGACGCCATTCCTGTGCCCCCGGGCACAGTGCTGGGCCCCCAGGCCCATGTCCCCATCCTGGGAGGGGGAGGCCTCACCGAGGCTCGTCCAGCGCTGGTCTGGGAGTGGCTGGGCCCGGTTCAGCTCCACTGTGATTCGTGAATCAGGACGGCCGTTTTCTGCCCCCCCCCACCCCGACCCCTTGTAAGAAAAGCAGCAAACGCACGCACGTCCTGACGACCCAAGTGGACACCTCGTTTCTGCAGTTTCATCTAATTTGAACACTAATTTGAACACACGCTTTCCCCAACAGTCTCCACCGCCCGCCCGGTGTGTCTTCAGCCTTCAAGTTCGTCATCCGTTTCCCACCCCCTCTCCCCGTCCCCGCCCTTCACACGAGCCCCGCTGGTGCCCTGCTGACCTCTCTCCTGGCCAGACTCTGCGGCTCTGTCCTGAGAACGCACACTTCACTGCACCCGGTGGGGAGAAGGGGATTAAAGCGGGAGGACGGTGAACACGGAGCCGTTTCGATCACCGTCACTGATGGCATGTCTCATGAGTGTCGACAAGGACAGCAGGAGCCCCGCCACATGACGGGGCTGGGGCGGGCTTCGAAAGCCAGGCGGCGTCCGGGCACTGGGAAAGGTGTCGGCGAAGGGCGTGCCCGTCCTCAGGCAGAGGAGGCAAGGGGCGTTCAGTGAACACATGAGCCCGTGCCAAGCCCCACAGGGGCAAAAAAGGCAGTGGTGTCCCCGCAGGGGGTCACTCCCGTGGCCTGGAGCTCGGGCTCAGTGGCCAGGACCCTCTTGGTTGCCGGTGAGGTGAGTGCAACCAGAACCTGCTGGACGGCACAGGGCTCAGCTGGCGTCAGGGGCTTCGAGGACGTGTGCCCCCCTCCTCCCGCCCTGTCCCTCAGCTCTGCTTCTCCTTGCATGGGGGCCTCACCCTCGCGAGCAGCAGAGGACCTCCCATCCCCCTGGAGCGGCAGAGAAGTGGGAACCCCCACAGACTGCACTTCCGCCATGTGGGGCCGGAGCCAGCTGTGTGGTGTGGCTGCTCCCAGGCCGGGTGGGGCTAGAGGGCAGGCCGGGGCTCTGCGGGTGGGGAGGTTCCCGCCGGAACACATCGGGCTGCTAGGCACGTCCCCGTGGTAGGCAAAGGCCCATGGAGGACAGTTGACGCCTGGCTCTCAAGGGTCTTGTAGGACCAACTACCGAGTTCAGGTTTTCTTCTAAAGGCAATGGGGGAGGGAGGGGGTGCTATCGGGGCACACGATGACCAGCTGACATTTTTATTGAGAGAAGTTGGAGGGTGACAGCCACATAGGAGGCCGTCTCACAGCCCAGCCGGCTGACCGGGGAGCCAGGGGACCTGGGAAACAGGAAACCAGGGGGTCAGGGGTCAGGGGCGGGCAATGCTGGCGGTGCCACAGGCCTGCGGGGAGGGAATGGGGGGCCCTCGAGGGGTAGAAGCTGCGGGGCCTGACTTCTCCTAGTGCAACTGTGAACCTGGAGTTGGGCTTGGGGCTCGCTGGGGGGTCACAGCTGCCCCATCTCTGCCCATTGTTTCCACTGTTAGGGGCCCTAGTCGGAATCCAGGAGACATGCGATTTAAATGCTGCTTTATCACATCAGGAAACACATCAGCAGGACCCAACCAAGGCAGCTGGCTGCTCGGACGGGCAGAAACAGAGCCGGGGGGCGGGGGCAAGGAGTCCAGGCTCTGGGTTCCCACGCCGTCTCGGGGCTTCGTCCCCTCCGTGGAAGAGCGGGTGGATGCCCTCATTGTGACGTCACAGGCCTGTTTCCAGGACCGAGGCCCCTGCTGGGGAGCTCCCACGTCACATCACGTCACACTCGGACGCCTTCTGCAAAGGGGGGTGCATGTCCTGCCGAGACGCGAGTGCGACTCTGTCTCATCTGGCTCGGGACTGTGCAGGGGGCCTCTGGCGGCCACACACGCCCGACCCCTCGTAAAGCCCCTGCCCGGCCGTGGCTTGCTCATAAACTTCCCCGAAAAGGTCGTGAGAATTTATCGTCCGCAGCCCTTTAGAATGAGAAATTATGGTCTCTCTGCCACAGGACGCCATTGAGTTTTAGCAGATCTTAATTTAAAACTATACACTACGTGTTTTTAAACGTTCTTCAGAAAACCCCAAACTTATCTGTTGAAAATTGGACTTAAAAAATCCCAAGCGCTTATTTAAATAAACGTACAGGTTTAAAGCAATGGTTTCAGGGGATAAACCTGGAATTAAGCGTGTGCACTAGAATTCCAATGATGTCATCAGTGCAGATATGCACCACAGCAGCCTCCTGGGGCACTGGGGTGTGCGGGGACCCCGCCCGCACAGGGGTCCCCAGGGCGGTGGGGCGCGGGCCGCCACGCTCTCACCAGGACAGAGGGCTCTGGGGTCCCAGTTAGAGAAGAAAATGTCCCCGCACGTGTTTCCCTAGGGTGTGGGGGACCTGTACTGCTCTGGGCTACACGGGTTTTAAAGGGTTTTTAATCGTTTCATCTGATCCCCTTTTCCTACTGTAACTCTTCAGCTCCTGAGAGGGAAGGTGAGTACATAGCAGCCCAGGGGCCCCCCACCCCATTCACCATTCCCCACTCCGTCCCCTGAGTCCACCCGTCTGTCCATCCTCTCCGGGCCCCGGGGGCTGTCCATCCTCCCCTTCACCCTCCAGGGAGGTGCTTGCCGAACCAGGAAGTAAAGGGAAAGCAGCAGCAGTTTATTCCTCCCCGGAGCCGTGAGTGACACCGGTGTCAGAGGGTGAGACTGGCCCCTGCTTCCCCGGCCCCCACGGGGCACTTCGTGAGAGCCGTGTCCGGTCCCTGGGGCTCATCGAGTGGTGGCCGCGCCCCAGTCCTCGGTCCGGGTGGGAACCCACGGCGGCGGGTCCGAGCCCGGGCGGCTTGTCCCTCGGTCGCCCGTCTGGGCCACACGGAGATTGGCGATTTAAAAGGGAGAAACTGTCTGCACTCATTTTTAATTCTTGAAATTTTTTGTGTAAGAAATCTGAAAAATCATATTTTCTTTTAGGAAAATGGCACAAGTACTATTGGTATGTGCTCAGGAACAATGCAAGTATTGGGAATCTTCAAATAACTATGTTATCTTTCTGCTCAGATTTAAGGAAAACAGTCAGTTCGATGACGAGGAAGGAGGAGGAGGGAGAGGAGGAGGTGAGAGAGCGGTGCCATTGAGTAAAAAACGAAGGAACAAAAACCATCCTGAGTCCACGCCGCAGAGGCTGGCAGGGGAGTGGCCCCCAGCCCCACACGTCCCCCTCTGTCGCCCTCCGTGCCTGTCCCAGCATCTGGGCCTCAGCCACTGGCAGGCGAGCACTCCCACCCCACCGGGAAGGGGGTCTCCGTTCGAGAGAGAGAACGGGGTCTCCTCATTTCTTTTAATCAACCACTTTCTGAAGGTATGACACGCTCCCACGTGAAGATTAAAACTTGATTCTTTTTGACAAATGTGGAGCCACCTCCATGATCAAGAACATGTCCTTCACTCCGAAACGCTGCCTGTGCCCTCTGCAGTCTGTCACCTCCCCCGCCCCCCGCAGCCACCCCCAGCCACTGA